>CATIWR010686448.1:0-26411 GCA_949677035.1 Omphalea diandra | reverse complement strand
TATATATATATATATATATATATATATATATATATATATACAATGTAATTTTAATAAAAATTTAATTTATTGTTGACTTAGTAATTAAGACTTATTGAATCTTAAGAGATTCTCTTGACAAAATTTAAATCTCGAAATTTTAAAGTTACATTCATTGAGTGAGAGGACTTTATTATAAATAATTTTCTGACCCAAATAAGAACAATCTCATGGGCAAGAGGGTAGGGCAATATTTTATTGGCTAAAATGCAAAAATAATAAGTATTCGCCACCATACTTGCTCAAACTTTTCTAATTATGTTCCATGCTAGAGGACCAGGTCAAAGTATTCTCAGACTTGGTCTATTTTTATTTTGCTGCTTTTAATATAATGGCGGAAACTTAATGGGTTTCATATGTGTAAAGTTGGACTGGGAATGAGATTCAAATTTATGCTGTTTTATTGAATAATGTGAAGTTAGGTTTAAATATTTATATAATAGAAATATATTAATAATTGAATTAATTAATAATTCAATTTTCAATTTTATTTATTTATTAATTTGTTTGATCAAATTTTAAAGTCAGGATGATGATTAGGATGCCAACTCACAAGTCTCCACTTTTTTCTTTTGATTCCTTACAATAATGCTATGAGCACTTTCCTCACAATAATGCCAAATTGACAATTCCATATGGCATACTGAAAACATGTACTTTTCTTTAATTGACCTAGCCAATGATAATATATATTAACACTTATTTATTGTGAATGAATTTTGTAATTTTTATAAAATTTATTTATAAATTTATATTTTATGTATTTAATATAAATAAAATTTATTTAAAATTTTATTTTATTAAATCCTTAAAAATTGATTATAACTAAACTAAATTCTATTATATTCATAGAATTTACAAATAAATTCTAAAGTTGTAAAGTTTTTTCATTACAAAAAAATAATTTTAATTAACGTATATATTAACTTTTATTTCTTTTTCCCCCCTTTCCTTTCTCTTTGTGTTTTTTAACATTTATAAAAAAAAATTAAAATAATAATACAAGGGCATCTTTACGAAACAAAATATTTTATTAAATTTTATATTTAAATCAAATACTGAAATCATTCCCTTTTACAATTAGTTCAATCTAAAACAGAAAGCATTGATTAATTGTTAAAAAAAATGGGGTATTAAGAAAAAAAAAAGTTTTATCTAATATCATTGAGTTTTTTTTTTTTTGAGAGAATCGTTGTCGTTTAGTAAAATTGAAAATTAAGTGTCAAAATTTTAAAAACTGAATTTTAAGTGTTGAATAATTTAAATATAAAAGTGTTTAATTCTGTAATTTGGTATGAACTAAGAATTAAGAGCTGAATTTAATTAGTCTATTTGACAATTGTAATTATTAAATAGATTTTGTTTTTAAAAAAAAGTTTATTGAGTTATTAAAGGTATATAAGTCATATTAATAAAAATATTTTAGTATTTATTGGCTGAATCTGCTAAGTGATAATTTTCAATTAAAAATTTGGACTTATTATTTTTAGAAATTCTAACTCAATCGAACTTTTTTAGTGGTGAATAAATAAAATTATTAAACAAGTTTTAAAAAATAATTGTTTATAATTTTAATTTTAAGTGTTAAATTGTGTTATCAAACAACCCTTTTTTTTTTTTTAATGTGAATCATTGAGTTAGTTAAATCAATAATTTTTGTGAAAACATTTATATAAATATATGCATCTAATGAGAATTAGTTGTTAAAAATCAATTCAACAACAAATAAATCAATACTTATTTGTTGTAGCGTGAAAACTCAATTCAAACCAAAAAACTTGTATTACTGATCAAGAAAATGATCAGAGTTCAAAAATTTTTTATTGCTTCATAGCTTAAGTTTAATCTCAAATTGCAGAGAGTTGTTTTGTTGTTTTTCCAGGAGAGGAAGTTCTTCTTTCTAATTTATGTGCGTTATTTTTTACGCGTTCATTAACTTCCCTTAATGAAAAGTTTAACGTGGATTGAGTAACTACCCTAGGCAATTCACTCGCACATAATGAGATGCACAACCAACTTGAGAACACATATTCTCTATATTCTATAATAATTCATACTTAGAAAAATAAGTTGTGTGACCAACATATTTAGAGAGTTTAGAGCTACATATCTGTTAATAATATACAATTTCTTGATTTTAAAGATTTTTAGAGTAGATTATAGTACGATATACCCTAGACCCTTTTTATCACATCTGTCAACTCTCATGATCTCATCTATGATTATCTTTTATATTCACAATTATATTTCAACACATCGACGAATTATAATTGGTCAACTAATGAATATAAATTGATGTGATAATCCAATGATCTTCATCTTGTCAGGATTCTCTTAACTTCGACTTAACTCACTTTTCTAGAAGTGTCCCACTAAATTGTATCATTCATAATCCTTTGGCAACACACTAAGATAGCAAACATTAAATTAAGCCATCAGTAATTGATAAGAGTTGTAAAGGTACAATTTGAGGATTTTACTTTTCTCAGGGTGTCACAGAATAATAAGTTGAGATCTATTACTTTTATTACCCTTAATGGTTATATTTATTGTACACGTGGTATGAATCACATGCTACAATATTTTTCTTCTTTCTCATGGAGAGTATGTCTTTCTTAAAATATGTTGTACAAATGATAGTCTAGACATACTTAGCATCAAACTTGAGTTCATCAATCTATTCACTAATACTCACTGGAACTCACATCTAGCAATGAAGGTAGATATAGTGAAACACAAATTAACTTAAATTGTTATTATGATCTTTTGTCATTATTAACAGTAGATATAGTGAAACACAAATTAACTTAAATTGTTATAATGATCTTTTGTCATTATTAACACGATATTCTGAATTCTAAGTTTAAGCTCAATTATCACTTAGATAATAAGCTTAAAATTTGTCTTATATTTATACATTACAAAAATGATAAAGACTATTACCCGTGTGAAAAGGTCAATCTCTTATTTGTCTGATATTTTTTCAGAAAATAATAAAAAATGTGCTAAAAAATATTCATTTGTATGTATACTAATAATCTTTATTATCATTCAGACATTAACCAAACATTTGTAAACATTGAAAAACAGTTAATGATCCAAATACATCAATTTCTACGCATTCCTTGAGATTTAGTATGCTCAATAAATACATCTCTAGGAACAGGTTTTGTAAGTGGATTTGCTCTCATATCTCACGTAGAAATGTATTTCATGTTTACCTCTTTGCGTGCCACCATGTCTTCAACAAAGTTGTGCTCGATATCTATGTGTTTGTTTTTATAATGAAACTTTAGGTATTTATTTTATGTAATTGACACTTGACTATCATAATTGACTAACACTGGATCAGTGAAACTAACAAAGTCCCTTAGATCATCTAAAAACCTTTTAAGCCACACAACTTCTTATACTGCTAAAGAGAAGGCCACAAATTCGGATTCCATCATGGACAGGGCTATACATGCTTGTTTCTTACTACTCTAGGATATGACACCATTACTAAGTAAGAAAATGAAACCGAGGTAGACTTTCTCTCATCTAAGTCTCCTCCCGATTCAGCATCTATATAGCCTGCCAAATACAAATCATAGTCTTAATAGCATAGTGAATAATCAGTAGTTCACTTTAGATACATTAGAATCCTTTTTACAACTTTTAATTTGTTGAGCCTAGGTTGGTTCAGTATCTACTTACCATGTCCACAACATAGTAGATGTCTAGCCTAATACACATCATGGTATGCATCAAACTACCATCCACACTAGTACAAGGAACTATACTCATTTGTTCATTTTCCTCTTAAGTCTTGTGACACAATCTTCAGCTCAAACCTTCGCCTTTAGTTATAGAAGTATTAATGGGCTTACAATCTTGCATATTAAATTGTTTAAAGACTTTTCTAATATATGTCTCTTGCGAAAGAGATAATATTTTCTTTGGACGATCTCTTGAAATCTTAATTTTAAGAATATATATAGCTTCACCCATATCTTTCATTTCGAAGTTAGATGACAACCACACTTTGATGTCATTAAGATATTCCTCATCATTTCCAGCTATAAGTATGTCATCAATATATAATGACAAAATCACAAATTTATGTTTAGACCTTACACAATGATCCTCTTCAATCATAGTGAAACCATGCAAAATGATTGTGTTGTGAACACATATATACCATTGCCTTGATGACTGTTTGAGGGCATATATAGACTTTAAAAGTCTACATACTTTTTATTCATGGCCTTCTTTAATGAAACCTATAGGTTGTTCCATATAGATTTTTTCATTTAGTTCTCCATTGAGAAAGGCAACCTTTACATCCATTTGATGTAATTCAAGGTTTAAGTTGGTAACAATAGCTAGAATTAAGTGAATCGAGGTAACTTTGACAATAGGTAAAAAAGTTTCTTCATAGTCAATTCCTTTCTATTGTGCATTACCTTTCGCAACTAGTGAGCCTTGTACCTCTCAACAATACCATCAACCTTTCATTTCATATTGAGAATCCATTTATTCCTAATAGGGTTGTGTCCTTTTGGGAGATCAACCAGTTCCCAAACTTGATTAGATCTCATAAACTCCTTTTCCTATTCTATTACGTTAATCCATTTATCCTTATCAGGGCAAGAAAGAGAACCTTTTTCATATTCTTTGGCTCATCCTCTTCTTGTAGAAGAATCATAGAAACTTCACCACCTTTGATCTCAACTCGATGGCGAGGAATGCTTACACGGTTACTTTGGTGCAATTGAGATTCATTAATCCTCAAATTGCTCTCACTCAAAATAGGACAATTTTTAATTTTTAAATTGCTCCCACTTGGACTAAGATCACCTTCATTTGAATGAGATGATAAAATTGGGATAGGTGAATCTAATTCATCATCTGTCAAAATCCTTCCACTCGAATAAGGAGATGATAACAAGTATGGATCCATGGTTTCAAAAAATTATGAGTCTTGACTTATTTCACCCTGTTTAGGAAATTTAGTCTCTAAGAATATGACATTACATGATTCAAATTCAGTTACACTCTCACTGTCTTGCTCACCTATGAACACATAACTTTTTGAAGTTTTAGAGTACTTTATAAAGATACTTTTCTTTCCTCTTAGACCTAATTTACCATATTTATGAGAGGAATAGTGAACATAAGCAGCACATCTCCAAGGTTTTAAAACACTTAGGTTAGAATTTTTGTCAATCCATAAATCATATGGAGTGGTGGCAACTGATTTTATAGGCATTTGATTAAATATAAATGTAACAGTCAATAATGCATCACTCCAAAAGTTGATTGGCAAATGAGCTTGAGCCATCATAGACCTAACCATCTCAAGAAGAGTTTCATTCCTCCTTTTGGCAACACCATTATGTTGTGGAGTTCTGGGAATACTCAACTGATGTTTTATTCATTTTGTATGACGTAACTCTTTGAACTGATCAGATAAGTATTCTTGGACTCGATCGATTCTTAATGCTTTTATTTTTCTATCTAATTGATTATAACAAGATTTATATAATTCTTAACCCAACTTAATGTTTCAAATGTATGAGATATCAAATAAACATAATCATATAAGTGTAATCATTAATAAATGTGATGAAATAAAATGCCCCATGCCTAGCTCTCACGTTCATAAGATCACATACATCAAAATGTACTAAGTACAATGGAAATTCAGCGCTAGTTCCTTTTTCAAATGGTTTTCTCATAGTTTTAAGCCTTTTTGGCTAAACTATTCATTCTTTGTTGACTAATATGGCCGAGCCTATCATGTCATACATTCACATTATTCTCATAATCATGTGATGTTGCAAACATAAAAAACCTTACATTATAACTACTTAAGTCATAATTAAAATCCATCATAATAAAACCATCTAGAATGTAACCAGAACCATAGAAATTTGTTCCCAAAGACAAATTAACACACTTATTATGAAAATTCCAGCTGAAACCTAATCTAAGCAACACCAACATGGAAATTAAATTTCGACGAATCTGTGGAACAAATAGCACATCATATGGGAATAAGGTTCGACTACCATGCATGACTAACTTGCATGTGCCAATCCCTTTCACTTCAACTTTGGCATTGATTCCCATAAATATCCACATCACTTTATATGGGACTTGTCAAAATTCCACGAAGGTTGTCAAAATTCCACGAAGGCTTTTTGATCCTTCACTATGTGGTCTATGGCCCCTAAATCTACAATCCATAAAGGATGCAATTCAGTGAGAAAAATAGTGCCAAAAACACAAAGTTCTCTAACATATGCGTAATAAGTATTTTCTTTAGCTCAACATAATCTTGAGTGAAATGACCATGTTTTTTATAGTTATAACACCTAACCTTTGCTATATTCATCTTCTTGTTACGCTTTTTCTTACCATATTGGTTTTGCTTAGGCTTCTTGCTTGGTTGAGCTTTGTCTTTCCCCTTATCTGGCTAAGAACCATTTTGATACTTATGCTTTCACCTTGAACTTTGATACTTGACTTAGAACAGGTCATGTATACATAAGTACTTGACTTAGTAGCCTTAAGGTGATCTTCATCCAACTCAAGATGGCGTATAACATCTTCCAGTGTTCTAATATTTTCATTATGGGTCAAATGCATCTTCATATACTCCCAGCTTTGGGGTAAGGATAAGATGACAACTTGGACTTGTTGCTCATTTATTAAGGTATGACTAACATCTTTTAGCTCAGTTATCATGTTTGACATTTGCCTTAAATGCTTTTTCATATTGAGTTTAGGACGTTTCTTATATGTGTCAAACTTGATAGTTAACGATCTGAGTTTGATTGCAGACGTACCTCCAAACTTTGCTTTCAATGCAGACCACTTAGCATTGTCATACTTATGAAACTCACGCATGACATCATCATCCATGCTGCTCAACAATGTAATACGAGCTATAGAGTTTTTCTTTTTTTGAACTTCATAGGCTTCATAGTCCTACCTATGGTGGATCATTGTGCCCACCTCAAGCTAATCCATAACAAAGCCTTAAAAGCCTCTTGCTCTTCCAACACATACTATATTTTAATGCTCCAAATCTCATAATTATCATCATTCAGTTTCACACCCTTAGTATGCTCAGTAACAATATTTTTGGAAGCATAAGTCATTTGTAAAACACAAAGTTCTACATAAGACATAAATTTTAATGTTCAGTATAACATACAAGTACTTTATCATTAATTATTACATTAGGTTTAGAGTCAAAAGGTCACAATATTCCCAATCATCGTCTAAGATCCTAAATGTAAAGTAATTATTGACGTAATTAATTAATACAAAGCTTTCATTCTTAAAGTTACTAAAACTCTTAAAACATCCTAATAAATTTATGAATATTATATGTATTTATTTATATTTAATTCCAAAAATTAAATATTTCTAATCAATTGATTATAAGCACAAATAATTAATTGAACTGAAATAAATACATTAAACAAAATAACATTCATGTAATAAAATGAATATATACAATATACAAAGACCAAAGCAAAAGAACTTAAAAAGTCTTACTATCCATAAATAGATAGTTACAACATAAAGGAATTCTAATCCAAGTAACCATAGACTTGACACAGATGAAGTCAATGAGCCTAAAATAAATCTCAATATGAAGACCAAGAAAACTTCTAGATATATAAGTTGGACTAGAACTAGAGTACACCATAGCGGACCTCACAAAATTCCTTATAAACCATTTGACCAGTTCAAATAGGACCCATTAATTTCTATGTCAGACCACAAAAGGTCAAGGAGGTCCCTATATTATGGAATTAGAGCTGACCTCAAAGGTTTATATCTTTCTTCATGAGTGAGCAAACCTTCTCAAATAATATCCTGAATCTTGTCATTAATATTAACAATGTGACTCATTATACGTGTCACATCGTCACCTGAGGAAATGGTCTCAAAATTTTTAAAATTTTTAATTATCCATCTTTTGTTTTCTAATCCTAATTACTTTAGGAGTTCTTATGGTGATTGCCATAATTTTCTATAACAAATACATAAAATAAACATAAAACTAAGCAATATGGCACATAAATTACAATGACTAAAACATAATTAATCAAAATTTTCATGCTACAATGACTCATTAGACCATAAAACACTTCAGAAAAATTTTTAAAATGTTCTAAGACCTAAAATAATTTTTTATGAATTTTTAACACATATATATTCATAAAGATTAATTTTCACCTATTAAAATTAATTTTAATATCCTAGAAAATTAGGATAATAAAAAATATGAATTTAGGGGAAAAGATGGGTAAAAATAGCCATGCACACACTCTCACACTCCTCGTACAGAATTCTGATTTTTTTTTTTTTGATATAGAAAATGATAAACTATTTTGCCTAAACGACATGTCGTTTCAGCGAAATGATAAGCTATTTCTAGAGCTTGGGCTAGGCCACAGTGATCTAGGTAGCCACACATTGAGGGTGACACTTGACTCCACGCGCTGCCTCAGGCGGCTTTTTCGGCTTCAAAATTTAGTCTGGTCCTATATTTTTGGGGTCACTGAGTTCGATGGTCCACTTATTTTAGCCTAGAAATTCTCTGTCTATGTGTTTGCACAAACAACACACGAGGTGAAACTAAAAGTGTGAAAGTGACATTGTTTATCATCTTTCTTCTCCAGATAGTCCCTACACATTCTAATTTTATGAGGTTCATTCGACAAAATTTATTTTGCAACTACTCATGCTACAAAACTCCAATTCAAGCAAGTAATATACCGTTGGAAAGCTTGTGATAAGTACTATCATAATATACTCACAAATCAGACTAAAAGTAATCACATTTTTTTGCAAAAATTCAATAAAATATACGATTGCAGACAATTCAAAGTCTAATATCTCACAAACCACAAAGTGTTAGGTCCTATAATTTTACATGTATACTTCTATATATCTAAGCATCATTCATGTGAGAAATTACAGCCTAATTTCAAGTACAAAAACAATAATTGCAAATAACATAAACTAGACAAAAAACAAACAAAATATGCAAATTTCTCACTTCATATATTTAGGCTATGCAAATTTCACACAAATTCAATCAGAACACAAGTACAAATGGCATTGACACCAATGATGGCAATTAATTATCAAAAATTAATTCAACAACAAGTAAATCAATACTTATAGCATGAAAACTTAATTTAAACTAAAAAACTTGTATTACTGATCAAGAGAATGATCACAAATGGAAATTCTCTATTGTTTCACAGTCTAAGTTCAATCTCAAATTGCAAAAAGTTGTTTTGTTGTTTTTTTTAGAGGAACAAGTTCTTCTTTCTAATTTTTTTGCATTATTTTTTTCATGTTCGTTAACTTCCCTTAATAGAAAATTTAACATGTATTAAATAACTGTCTCAAATAGTTCACTTAATTTATATGGGTTGAACTCTCAATATAGGTGGACCCAAATTCAAAAATTCAACATCTAATTAATAAGATAATTACTTTTTTATTAGTATTATATTGTTAAATGGGCTATAAAATATAATTTCTTCGGTAAAATTTAGTTGTGCTTGCTAAGATGCGCGCGTGAGCGATTGGCGCAGTCTATTTGGTTCCTCTATTGCACAGGAAGAGAATTCATCAAGCGAGGGAACAGTCCCTCTCCTCTTCTAATCCTACATCCGTAAAATCGCTGAACAGGTAAAATTGAAGAATTAATTAATTAATAATAACAAGCAACTGCCTCTTCTTCTTCTTATTGTTCATTGGATCTGCTACCTCTCCATATTTTTTTCCATTCTCTATTAGTTGATTTTTCGATGGCTGCTCCACCGGCCAGGGCAAGAGCCGATTACGATTACCTTATAAAACTTCTCCTCATCGGCGACAGCGGTACTCATCTTATCCTCGTTAATGTTCCTTTCTCTCTCTGTGCATTTCTGGCAGTTGATTTTGGCTTGCATTTTGTGATGTGATGTGTTAATCTCGTCAAGGATCTGATTTTTTCAAGTGATTTGATCTAACATATATTGATTTGCATTTGGTTCATTCATGATTTGAGTTGATTTAAAATCTCTATCATTTAGTTCCAAATCAGGTCTAGAAAATGCCTCTTCATTGTCTTATCTAAGTTTTGTTTCTCTATTGAACATTAGATTTCTTCACTTTTGTTGTATTGTAAGAAGATTAGGCCGTCAATCCTTATTTTAATTATTTTTTTAATAATTTTTTGGGGGAGGGGATCTAATATAATATGAGATAGACACTTGAACACTAGCCTACTAGCCTGACGGAATATGCAATGAATCCTTTGATTTGGAAATGAACAGAACATATACATTTTGATTTTTTTTTCTTCATTTTGGATATAGTTTAGTGGACGTTCTAATTTGTTATTGGTTTATAGAAACATGGAATGCTCTGTGGTGGTGAGGGAACTTGTATTTTGGCCCAACATGAATGGTGGACCATTGCTTCGGGTGCTCCCTTCACTGTCCTTTTGATTATTTATTTGATTTGCAGTTCCATGTGATGAAATTGAGGAGGAGATCAACGATTAAGAGTGCATTTGATATAGTTATAGTTTTCCATTTTCTGTTTTTTGTTTCAAATTTCAAAGAAATAAATAATTTTTAAAAGCAATGTTTTTTTTTTTTTCTGATTCTTTTTCATATTTGTGAAGAAACATTTTAGAAACAAAAGGCAGAAACCAAAAATTACAAATTCTGGTTTTCAAAATCTTGTTTTTTGTTTTTGGAAAACTGAAAAGAGAAAGTAATACCAAACAGTGCCTATGTTTCATGTTTTAATCTGGCTTAAATCTCCAGCCTACCATTTGAGTTTTTTTTTCTGTTTCTGTCTCATGTCCTTATCAGCCAGTTGTGTTCCATGATGACACAGTGTTTTGTTTAATAAACTAGTGGTTTGTGTTTGCGTAAATGAACTTTAGAATCTGTCTTTTTGAGATTGAACATAGACAATTCTAGGGTTGATGTCGTGTTGTTAAAAAGCTTATGTTTCGTACTTGATAAGAAGCTCTCCACTTTTGTTCATGTTCATTAGTTTCTTGTCACCTGCATCTGACAACATTTATCCTCTTTCATTCAACTGGAGACATGCTTCTTTGTAACAGTTGTCTGTTGACTGACTCAGTGGGAAAGTTGATCATGGTTTTGAGGACTCTGTAGTTGGAGATTATCTGATTTTTTTACACTGATGATATGAGAAATCTTTGGCTGTTTGTGGTGTTTGACAAAGTAATATTATTGCATAGATTTATTCTCTGGCCTCCCCCATTTCCTTTTGTTGGTTGAAATAATGGATGATTTATTAAGCATAATGAACTTACAGAAGAAATAAAGAAACTAGTTAAATCAATACTTGGAGAGATGAGTTGTTAGTTAATCTTTGGTGGCTACATATGCAGACTTCTCATTTATGGATGATTAAGGGCAAAATTGTAGAGTTGTCATCATATAGCGTGGGTCGGTCTCTTATGTATAATGTGTGCTATTTGTTCATTGTTGGATTCAGATTATTGATTTATCAAGTTAAACTACTTTGCATGTCAAGGGTGCTTGTTGATCCTGACATGCAGGTTGACTAGACAGCGTTTACATTGGTTTAATCTCGTTCAGAGGGTTAAAATGCAGGAATATTCCAACTCATGTTGGATGCATAATTTATAGGCTTGAACTGTCTGCTGCAGTATTCTTCAGTCCTTCGAGTTCTAGCATGTAGTTCTCACTAATCTGTTGTTTTCTTCATTTTGCTTTCTTTGGATTATTTTTTGGAATTTTAAATTTTTTGTTCTTCACTGACTCTGCATAATCGCAAAAATTAAGTTTGCTCTTATGTTGAACTAAAGATTTTAAATGTTATTATTTAATTTCTCAGGTGTAGGCAAGAGTTGCCTTCTTTTGCGTTTCTCAGATGGCTCCTTCACTACTAGTTTTATCACCACCATTGGGTCTGTATTCCCTGAACCAGGGAGTTGAACTGTATTTTCTGCCTATCTTAAATAATTCTGTGACCTCCCAAATCCCATTATTACTTTTCTTTATGCAGCATTGATTTTAAGATAAGAACTATTGAGCTTGATGGAAAAAGAATTAAGCTTCAAATTTGGGATACAGCTGGACAGGAACGGTTCCGAACTATTACAACTGGTAAGTTTTGGTTCTGTACTGGTATTTCAGTCTAACAAAGGGAGATGGGATTTGGGGGAACTCTAGTCTCCTTTTCTGAGGTTGATACTATTGCATTTTATATGTGCAAGAAATTGAATTGGATAGTGGTTTCTGACATTTCTCATTAGCTGCATGGAAGATTTCTAGGTGGAACCAGTCAAATTGAAAACCTAATTGCTTCCATTTTTTCCTGATCAGAAATGGAAATTTTCTCGTGTTAGCCTTTACGTTTAGGGTTCTTGACCGGAGATGATTGTCATATAAAATAATGCGATGAACAATGAAATTCGACTTTTGGGAAGAATGGTTCTGCTTTTTTCAGTGCATGTGCTTTTACATTATTGCTTATGTGATGCCCAAATCACACCTGGCAAACCTAGACTTCTGATACTTGATTTGGACCTACCATCCCCTTTTGTATGCTTAGCTCTCATGGTATCTTTGTTCTATGGACCTAGTGTCATGTCTTTCTGAAAGTTGTCAAGTTAAGATTGATAAACCCTTCTCATCAGGCTAACAGGTTGTTTGGATTTTTAGGGGCCCACCTACAGATAGGCTTGATGTTGGAAATTATTTATGTAATTAACCTCTAGTCTGTTCTGCTATTTCTGTAAATGTTCTTTATTTCCACCCACAACTGTTTTGCAAGATCGTTTTGTTGTTCATCTCTTTAATTCATTTTTTTTGTCACTTGTACAGCTTACTATCGTGGAGCCATGGGTATTTTGCTTGTCTACGATGTTACTGATGAATCTTCTTTCAACAGTAAGTTTCTGTGCTCTTTATCAGATGCATTTTCAGATAGCTGTGACAACTACAAATGCAAACTAATTTTGCTTTGTGTTTAGATTATTGTCATTTTCTTTTGCAGTCTGATTTCACTAATGATGAAGTGGATTTTTGCAAAATTGTACCGACTTCAACTGAACAATAACCTTCATTTTGCTTGTCACTATTTCCAGATATTAGGAATTGGATTCGTAACATTGAACAACATGCTTCTGATAATGTTAACAAGATATTGGTGGGGAACAAGGCCGACATGGACGAAAGCAAAAGAGTACTGTACTTTGTTCTTTATGTTAATTGGTTAAAAATGCATTAAGATGGCTATTAATTACTATTTTTATCAGTGTGTGTTATTTTAGATTGCATATGCAAGGTTTTTATTCTATTCATAGATTGGCTAATCAAGGAAAAATCTTACTCTGACTTCCATAAAGGAATCCATTTAATGCATGCTAACTAATCTCTCTCTCTCTCTCACACCCACACCACTTCATGCCCCTCATCGTTTTTTTTTATGATATTTTCTTAGGCTGTGCCAACATCCAAGGGCCAGGCACTAGCTGATGAGTATGGGATCAAGTTTTTTGAAACTGTGAGTAACATTTGCGGATGTTGAAGCTGATTAAACAGCAGTGGATAATTAGTGAAAATCTATTCATTGCAGAGTGCCAAGACAAATCTAAATGTTGAGCAAGTTTTCTTTTCAATAGCTAGGGATATAAAGCAAAGGCTTGCCGACACCGACTCAAGGGCTGAGGTATCTGAATTCATGCTACTGTTTGAAAGCTAGAAAACTCAAAGGGAGAAGTTAATTGTTGATAATTCATCCTTTCTTCTGTGTGTCTTTGCAGCCTACAACGATTAAGATCAATCACGCAGACCAGGCAGGTGGTGCTGGTCAAGCCGCCCAAAAATCAGCTTGCTGCGGATCTTAAGAGCAAATTATTTGTTAGATGGGCATTAATTCCAGGTGACACTTTTGTGCGAAAAAAGGATCATAATTAAAAATTAATTCTGATAACAGGACGACCAGTGCTTGTAATTTTTCTTTTCATTCTTTCCAATCTTGTTTTAGCTTGTTGAAGTCAGTTTATTATTATAGAATGCATTGTGATTAACAGTAGTGCATCTTGTGGCACACCATATATTTCTTTCTTTTTTTTTTAAAATAATATCCTTCTTCCTTCTTGGGTGCCCCATTTCTTCTTTGCTCGATACAATTGTTAGTTTCTTGGTCTTGTAAAGCGACAATTACAAATGGCTTGTAATAGCGTATATTGTGTCTAATTTGGCAGTAAATAGAGCGTGTTGATTGAGGGCTAGGATATAATTGTTCCCGTATATTACTTTCAGATGAGAATCTTAACCAAGTTATTGACCTCTTGGTGCAAACGAGGCTTGCTTCTTGATAGCTATTTTCCGTCTTGTTCTCAAAATGTTTGGCAGTGAATTATAGTACATGAGGGACTCTTACTATAATTTACTGCATCAAGTTTCAGAATCAAATTCTAAATAATCAATCCACCGACTGGTAGCTAAAAACAACTCTTCCCAAATTGATCTACAGTGTGGTTATAACATACCATTTTCGTCAGTGGTATCCCAAGTTATATTCCACCCAAGTATGTTCTCTGAATAATCCATAATCAGAAAACTAATTTTTACATGAATCACATAATATTAACAGAGCCCCACTTGGCCTGTACCAGATGATTCTAGTCCCTACAACATATACATAATTTTCTCAGTCAATACTTGTTCCTATGCACATAATAAAGGGTTATTCTATAACTCATTTTCAGTAAAACATTCTTTCTACAAATTTAGTTCCTCCTTCCCATAGATACGCTGAAGCTCACGGGTTGCTGCTTGAAATGATTCTGACAACAATGAAATAAATTTGAGTCGTCAGGATGTGGTGCAAGTACAGTTAGCAAAATACTAGCCTCCTTCCAGCACAATAATCACACACTACACTGAAAAGGAAAGGGCCCATTTCGTCTCACAGGGAACAGAAAAAGATGTGAGTGCATGCACAAGCACTTTGTGCTCAGAAACAAGGTCGCTATCTAGCGTAATGATGGGGTGTTCACTTTTCCTATGCACTAAATTTAGAAATTTATAAGTTTGACACTTGGGAATAGAGACTTCAATAAGAAAATGAGGAAGAGAAAAGCTGCTTTCAAAATTCTTGAGGACCTGCTCAAGACTGTATCACGACTTCACAATGGCTTTTTACAACTATGCTTGTACACATGCTGAATGAGTGTTTCAATGGCAAAGAATTCAGAAAATAGAGAAGAAAAAATCCATTACCTTTCCATGTTCGAAAGGATTTCTGATTAATTGGTGCACCAAAAACTGTTTGAATTACATCAAATAACAAGCTTTCAGGAGTGTTCCTTAATTCTTGTACAATCTGATATATAGTCTTTCCATTCTCAAAGTATATATGATTGTTTGGATGTTTTGTCTTGCAACCAGCATGGCGTTCAAACTCATATGCATTGAGCACCTTACAAACAAATCACAAACAGATCAGATAGGTCCACCGAGTCCATCTAGGCAATGCAAAATATCAAAGTGTGATTCACCTTGGAATAATTACATGATTGACAACTACAAAGATATCCAGAACCTTTTATAATGCCACGAAGCTCCTGTTAAATGCAGTGTATCATTTAGTAATTATTATATCCGATAACAAAAGGACCAGTAGAAAAAGAGAAAAAGAAAAAAGAAAAAAGAAAAAAGAAATTTACCTCCCGTGATAAAGAAACATACTTCACTGGAACCCCATCCAGCATTCCTGTTGAAATCAAACTTCTGACATTTGAAGGAAAGCTGGTTGGAGCTTCTTTTCGGATAGTTTTGATCTCTGGTTTATTCCTGGAAAAACAATCAGGTTTGGACTTAGCTACCCGGGCATTACTTGCAGCTGCATGGGCATTTGATGCATCTAACTCGTTTTCATTAACTGCTTCTGGTGTTTGAACTGACTGACTGTGCGAAGGATCATAACTGCTGATGGGACTTGTTACGGGTAGAATATCAGGTACATTATGAAATCCCCCAAAAGATATCATATTGGCATCCTCCTTACTATAGGCATCACTTATTGGAATGGCATTGTCATCTCCTTTGATGTATCTGGGACAAGTTGATACAATATGGGTATCTCTATTGTAGCTGTGACCCATCAATGTGATATTGTCATCTTCCTTATCATAGGCCCGCCCCATGGATATAAAACTACTTTCAACTTCATTATTATAGGCCAAACCAGTAGAGATGTCACTGTTACTTTCACTGATAAAACTGTGTTCCTTCAGATCATGCATTCCATTGCTAGAGTCCTTAACTTGATTGACTTTGACTTTTCTAAGACCATTGTAGCTAAGACAGGCTTCAGGATCTTCTGGAGAGTGAGTTATAGTCACATTAGTGGATGCACTTGAACCATCAGTTTCAGGTCCAGATAACCGGTGAATGAACTGGTTTGGAACTGAATGAAAACCAGAAGGGTTACTCCAAGAAGGTACATTTGCGTTGGAAATTTGTGAACTTAATGTGCTGCTTGGTTTTTGCAGTACTGGCTTCTTGTTTGGGAACAACTCAGGTTCAGCTGCATCTACAAACCATTGATGAGATCGTTTAGGTCCAATTCTTGAATGATTATCAAATGATGCGTCTGCATCAGTGCCCTTTGCCATCCAAAAACCCTTGTTCTGAATAGACAGCCAGAAATTAAATCGGAAGTTGCTTCATTCCAACACAGATATACATACATGTGCAGAAACATTATCAGAACTTCACAAGGAGGACATCAGGATATTGCAGCTAAGAAGGAAAAAAAAACACTTCTATGGTGTCACCAGAATATCATTCCAATATCTCCCAAAACTAGCAAGGCTGCTTAACTAGTAATTTTATTGACACAACCACAGCAGTACAGATAACCACCTTAAACAATATCACCACAGCAAAACCACATTCTGAAGCAGCAAAATTCTATCACTATGACAAACCAAAGCATTCAAATATTCTAACCCAATAAAATTACTATACACAACAACTCCAACAAGATGAAAGATTCAACTAAATCATGGATACATTATATATATACAAATCTTTCCAAGGGAACCATATATCTCCAAACATACTCAAACATCAAAAGATAGAAACAATCTTACTCCCCCCCCCCCCCCAAATAAAAATAAATAAAAAAAGCTCACTGAACCAGGGCAAATTGCTTACACAATTAAGCTATCCTTTCAAAAGTTTCGCCAAAAAACCCCCCACATTTGTGTATCCGAAGCTCAGCAAAACCCATTCAACAGCATAAATACACAATTTTCATTATAATTACTCTGCTGAGCACAGTAAAAAAAAAAACTTTATTGAACCCATGCGAAAAGATTATGACTTGATAAAACAAATTTAAAGAAGAATTTAGAATTTACCATTTTGCTGCTCCACAATTTCTACTTCTCTTTATCTGTCGTACGAATCATCTGGAAATTCATAAAAAAATATATAACTATAAAAATTAAAAAAAAAAAAGAGAAGCAGAAAATTCAATTCTTTGAATCAAATCAAAGATTTCCAATAATCACAAAAATAAAAAGCAGTTTTAACCCTAGAAATGGAGACTGTCAGAAAGATACAAGATTTTAGCCGTACCGTTCAAGAATCCGATCGGATTGCCGATGGACGGCCGTGTCGAGGTGGAATGCTTTCAGGGAGGCGACACCGATGGCGAAATTTGAGAGAGAAAAAACACAGTTAGGGATATGGATTGTGTGCGTGAGGAGCACTCGAGTTTGCCCCTTACAGAAAGGAATATGAAATTGGGCAAAACCTGCATCATCAGATTTTACGGTTGCATGATTCGAGACCGTTCACGTGGCAAGAGCATGACATGTCAAGACCACAGCTGTACTCAGCAGGGTTAGGTCGATTTTGAAGATAGTTTTTAACTGAACTGAATTAACTGACTTAGTTGACGTTCTAATCAAATCAAACTAAAAAATTATAGAAATTGAAGTTAACCAAACCGAATAAACTAGCATAATATCTATAAAAATTAAATCGAACTGAAATCTTATAAAAAATCTTGTAAATTGAATCAAACAAGCTGAAATAACATATAAATTGAATTAAAAAATGGAAATAATCGAAATATGAATAAAAAAAATACTTCCATTGTTGGTCTAAATATCATCAATAATATTAAAACAATTATTACAATCTAGAAAATATATATTACAAAACAACACTAAATAAACTATAAAAATAGATATAAAGTCATACTCTCACAAATACTAAAAATCAAAGATACTACAACTCAAAGTTATTACAGCACAACAAGATCACTTCATAATCCAACTAATTCATAAATTTTTATGTCCAAACTCTTCAAACCGATAATAAATTTAAATTAAAACATCAAGATTTCATGAAAAAATGATAAGCAAAATAAAAGCAAACTAGGAGAATAAATTATAATAACTTTAATAAAAGAAACAAATTATATTATCTTAATAAAAGAAGCCAAGCAAAGCCAATAGTAATCACAAGTACACAGTTTCTAAATCAATCCCTTGCAATCCTTTAAAAAAAAAAATAACACAAAATAAGCAAATAAAGAAACATAAATGAATAATTGTATAAATAATTTAAAAGAGACATTACCTTTCATAAGATTTTCAACTTCAGTTAAATCTTCAACATTTATAAGGAGTTGAGGGTGTCGAATCCAATCTTGGGCATAAATTAATGTTTGAACTACTTTAGGAGTCAAAAAACTTTTAAATGAATCAAGCACTCTCCCTCCATTACTAAATGTTGATTCTGAAACAACAATAAATATCAGAATTGCAAGTAAATCACGAGCAATGTGAAAAAAAAGGAGAAATTTAGACTTTGTTGTTTCCACCATAGCAATATATTAAAATCATCTACATCATGCTCAATTTCTTCACTTAAATACATGTTCAACTCTGATTTGTTAGTACTCTCACTCAATAAATCAAATTTGAATTTTTTAATTTCATATTCAATGGCTAATTTTACCTTCAAAGCAATATCAAAAATTTCATTCTTATTTATAACTTCAAAATGCTCACCACTTTCACTTGCAATATCAGGTGTAATTTTACCTTTACATTAATTGAAAATGGAATATAAAAACTCACTTACCTTTTTTCCCAATTCCAAACCACGTTGCCTATCATCCATCTTAGACAAAATAAATTGCACCCATTTGAACTTATATTTAGCATAAAAAAATCGTAGCAATATAAATCAATTGATTCATTCTTATTGGACCCCTCAATATTTGTTATATTTCACCTTCATTCTTAATGTCATTTGCATCAAATCTATATCATCACTCTTTACCCATTCATTTAAAAAACTATAAACCATATAAAACTCATATAAAAATATGTTAGAAGTGACATATAAAGAGCTTGAAATTCTCAAAGTAAGCTCATAAAAATGCTGCAAAAATGTCTTCATTCTCCTAACATGTTTCCAATCATCAATTATTGGAATTCCATCACTCCCATCACCTATTTGAAGTTCTTCCTAAATTGAAGGTCTTCAAAATCTAATCTATTAAACGCTTTCTCAAATTTAGATACAACTTCTAACATTAAATATATAGAGTTCCATCTGGTTGAAACATACAAACACAACAAACTCTTTCTTTGGACGTTCTCATCTTCAATGCTTGACCTAAATTTTTTCAATCTAGCTAAGGATTGCCTTCCTAATTGAATCACCAATTTATTTTAATCCATCAACCACAATCAAATTGATAATGTGTGCAATGCATCTCATATGAATGTATTGCCCACCTAAAAGGCTATGACCCAATTGACAATTTTTTTCCCTTAAAAACATGATGACAACATCATTTGAAGATGCATTATCCATAGTAATGGTTTAAACATCTTCTATTCCCCAAACAAGCAAACATCTTTCACTTTTCTTGCCAATGTCTCGACTTTTATGACTGGAAATTGGATAAAATTTTATTATTTTTTATTCAATTTCCAATCGTCATCAAATAATGTGTTGTAAGGCACATATAAGTGATTATTTACAAGGATGTCCATGTGTATGTAGTTAAGCATACTCTTTGATTTTTATTTTTAAACAGGCTCCTCAAGTTTGTTTTTTCTTACATGTAAATGTTATAACAGTCTCTAAGCACGGTCCATCTTGATGGAATTTTAAACGTAGGACAGACAATAGCCATTAAGTGTATAAACTCCTCACCTTCAATAAACTTAAAAGATAATTCATCTATAATGACCATAGAAGCTAAGGGTTTCCTAATGGCTTCTTGATCAAATTTCCAAATGGCACTACTCTCTCCTCTTGTAGGAAGCTGAAAATTCAATTAGTTTTATTTTGAGTCTCCACTAGAAGGTTGCTTCTTCTTATATATAGCCACATGACTTTTTAATGATGAAGTGTCATTTATTTTGGGATCAAAATAATACTCTTTCTCACAGTAGTTGCACTTACATTTTTTGTCATCCTATTCATTTATAAACTTTGTGAAGTGCTCCTACAAATGATCTAGGATCACTTTGTTTTCTCTTCCCTTTTCCTTTTATAGTCGCCGCACTTGATTTAGTTTAAGTTGAGACTTATTTTTGTGTGCATCTGCTTCAACTATTATCCTTATCCATCTGAAATTGAATCAATAAAAATAAACACAACATTTCAGTCACATTTCAATCAAAATGCAATCAAATTTCATATCAAATTTCAACATTTTAGGCTAAATTTTAGTTAAATTTCAACAAACATAGTATTTTACGCCAAATTTTAGTCAAAAGAATTATATTAAATAGTAATCAATAAAATAAACACAACATTTTAGTGAAATTCCAATCAAAATGCAATCAAATTTTAGCTTTTTAGGCCACAATTCTGTCAAAATATAATCAAAATTCAACATTTTAGGCTAAATTTAAATTAACTTTCAACAAATACAACATTTTAGGCCAAATTTCAATCAAAAGAATCATATTAAATAGTAATCAATAAAAATAAACACAACATTTCAGTTAAAGTTCAATCAAAATGCAATCAAATTTCATCTTTTGATGCCACAAATCAGTCAAAATATAATCAAATTTCAACATTTTAGGCTAAATTTCAGTTAACTTTATAACAAACACAATATTTTAGGTCAAATTTCAGTCAAAAGAATCATATTAAATAGTAATCAATAAAAATAAACACAACATTTCAATCAAAGTTCAATCAAAATGCAATTTAGGCCACAATTCGATCAAAATATAATCAAATTTCAACATTTTAGGCTAAATTTTAATTAACTTTCAACAAACACCACATTTTAGGCCAATTCAGTCCAAAGAATCATATTAAATAGTAATCAATAAAAATAAACACAACATTTTAGTCAAATTTCAATCAAAATGCTATCAAATTTTAGCTTTTTAGTCCATAATTCAGTCAAAATATAATAACATTTCAGATCAAATTTCAACATTTTAGGCTAAATTTCAGTTAGCTTTCAACAAACACAACATTTTAGGCCCAATTTCAATCAAAAGAATCATATTAAATAATAACATTTCACGCCAAGGTTCAAAGTTCAATCAAAACATATCAAAGTCTATTCAAAACGCAACCAAATTTCAAGCCAAAATTCAATCAAAATGCAATCAACATTTAGCCAAAATTTAGGCAAACACTAGGATCATATTAACAATGGGACATATTAACATAATTTATAATAAGTCCAAAGTTCAAGAAAAACAACCAAAGTTTAGACAAAAATCAAAATGAAGAACATATGTTCAAAAATCATAATAGAACGTGCAAATTAAAATATGTACTCCAAATTAGAAAAATAAACAAATGATCAATATGTAGTAGCTAAAGGAAAAACTTACAAGAAAAATATACACAAAGAAATGTTGGCCCGTAAGAAATGTGTACACAAAGAAACTTATACACAGAAAATCAAGCAATCCATATTCAAAAGAAAATCAAGCAATCCATATTCAAACTCATGGTGACCTGTTTAACAAAAACATATACACAAAGTCAAAAACCATGTGAATGAAACCAACCTGATGGGAAGTAGAGAAAGACATAAAGCTAGTTATGCACATTCGGAGCAATTGGGACGAGAGCAGCTCGTTTCACCTTTAACGATAAACCACTACTAGAGAGAAAGACAGGGAGTAAGATAAGAGATATGAAAGGCTTGGGTGATGAGAGAAAGGGGGTTGAAGTCAAACTAGTGACTGAGAAGAGAGGGGGATGTGAAGACAAGAAAGAGGGATAAGAGCAGATGGTCGGGACAAAAGCAGTTGGGATGGGAGCAGATGGGTTTGGGTCGTGGACAAGATCAGTTGGGGCGAGAGCATATGGGTTTGGGTCGTGGACGAGAGAGAGGCAAAAAGAGCAGCGTTGTGGTTGTGTCTGAATCATGGGAAAGGAAGAGGAGGAGAAGACATTATTAGGATTATACATTAACACTTGAAACAACGTCGTTTTATGAGTCAGTTACTTCAGATATCTCAATTTTTTGATGTGTCAAACCAAACCGATTGAAAATCAAATTTTTTTATATTTCAAAACTGAACTGACCTATAAAGTCATATAAACCGAATCAAACAAATCAAATAGTATCGGTTTAGTTTGATTTGTTGGTTTTTTGGGATTTTGCTCACCCCTAGTACTCAAGACTATGGAGTTTGTCTCCTTTATTTCTTGCCCTTTCGTCGAGTCAATATATATTTTTTATTCAATAGTTTCTTGTTTTAATATGAGTTTGTTAGATTAAAATGAAATTAAAAACAAATATGAAGATATAATGTAAAAGTAACTACGTATTTATTAATTAATAACTTGTATTTGGTATTTATTATAATTTAATATATTATATAAAATATATTTAAAAATATTAATAAAATAAAATATTTATGTAAAATACATTATTAAATAAATAATATTTATTTTAAAATAGATAATATATAGAAATTATTTTGTAGGTTGTATGTTTAATTATTTATTTGTAATTTCTTTTAATGATTTTTTATTTTTATTCAGAGTTATTTTATTAGATAATTTTATATAAAAATTTTAATTTCTTATGTGTCAAACAATGAATCTGAATAATATTATACATAGATAAATACATACATATACATACATATACATACATACACACACACACACACACACACACACACATATATATATATATATACACCATAAGTGGGAAAATGACTAATAGTCAATAGCAAAGTAGCTCGCAATTGAAAATTGTTTTTTATGGAAATATCATATGTCTCCACACTAATTTTTCGTAACTTTTTTAGTTTTGCAATCATGGAATGCCTGAATACATTCTGTTTAGAATTGTTAGGTTCTAGAATCAGAATAGAAATAAACATATATTCCTCCTTCATACATATCCAGGGTGACAAATTATAAAGGGTTAGTATAATTGGCCAACATGAATATTGTTGTCCAGATTAACCAAAAGGTTGAAATCTATTAGTGCATAATCCAAGCCGAATATTTCGAATTTTAGATGCAAACTGTGGATTCATTTTATTAAAATACTTCCACACAAGAGAATTTTAATAACGTTCCATTACACCTTCATCTTGTTCATGTTCAACATACCATCTCATATACTTGACAATTGCTTCGGAAGCATACAACCTTTGCAGTCTCGGCATTAAAGGAAAGTGATACATCTTCTTATATGAAACTTCTTTTTTAGATGTACTTGATCATCGAGGCATGCATTTATATCTAGGAAAATCACAAAACTATAGGCCCTCAAGTCACTGTCATCACCCCAATATAATATACAATTATTTTTGCAGCAGTGAATCTTTTCAACTGAAAGTCCTAAACCTTGCATCAATTTTTTGGTGCTATAAAAATTATCAACCATCGTATGATACTCAGACAACAACTTATTGTACCATTGTAAAATATCATTGTAACATCTTTCAGATAAAATGATGTTTAGATTTGATATTTCATTAGTCATGCAAAAGAAGATAACTTGGAACCTTTTTTGTAACCGGACCACAATTCCTCATTAACTACATCAAACATATCATACAACTTCTAAGATTTTGGATTGGAAACTTTACTCATTTCACTCCAATCAAACTCTAGCTCAACTGCATCTAGTATCATATTGTGGTATGCAGTAGGTTCTAATTCACTTGAACATATATTATCAGTTAGAAGTTCATGTTTATCTGTAGCTAATATTTCAAAACCACACATTTCACCGTGCAAATACTATTCACAGTATCCAACAATAAAAACTCTTTGCATAATATGCAACATTACTGTATTGGGGTCCAAATAACTATGATTTTGACACTTTTTATGACTACACAAATATATAATTTTAATTTCATCCATAAGTGCAGATTAAGACATTGCGAATTAAATGAAATGGTTCACACATTGTAAGAATTTTGTACATAATAACTCATCCTATAGCCTAAAATACATCTAATTTCTATCTGATCTCATTATAAAGTCTCGAAAATTTTAGTGTAACAATGCAAATAAACATATACATATAATATTTTTCATTTCAATATTTTTTATGCTATTTTTCAATTTTTTTAATATCTAACACTATTTTCTTATCTTCCATTGACTATAAAGTAAGAACTTAACCCATTTAGAAATTTGTTGTCATATAACAATTTGTCATAATGATATAGTTTATATAACTCTTGACATTTCGACAGCATCTCACTAAAATTCTCCTAGTGCATAAAAATGAAAAATGTTTTAGAACATTTATCATTATGCACTTAAAGAACGTGTTAGGAGATTTACATCTGAATTTACTAGCAACATATATAGTAAATTATATTATAAACAACAAGTTATATTAACAATAAAATTTTCAAACAATCCACTTTGGACAATTCGGCGTAATTCTCATGAGAATCTCACCAAATAGATATTTAAGGTTATGTCTACATGTTTTCTATGAAATTTATAGGAAATTCAATCTAATTTCCTATA
The DNA here is from genome assembly GCA_949677035.1 of Omphalea diandra. NCBI lineage: Eukaryota > Viridiplantae > Streptophyta > Magnoliopsida > Malpighiales > Euphorbiaceae > Omphalea > Omphalea diandra. Next base: position 1,314 of record CATIWR010686448.1, on the reverse strand, counting down.
AATTACATATTATTTTGGTATTGTCCTATTCAAAAAAATAAAAACAAAAATAAAATTTCAAATGAACATTAAGTCCAAACATATAATATTAAAAAATAGAACAAGAAATTTTTGAAATTTTTGTTTTTGCCTAATAATCTTAATTTTTTTCTAAACTTTTACATCTATTTTATTTTTCATATATTATTATTTTATCTCAGCTTTAGAATTTTTTTATTTAATTTTTAGTGATATTATTATTTTTTTGGAAACTTTTGAAATTGATAAGGAATATTACTTATCATTTACACAGTTTTTGCATTTGTTAATGGTCAATTTAGGATAATACAATATTTGTATATTTTCTTATGCTTTTAAAATTTAAGGATATTTAATTCAATTAAAATTTTGAGTTTTTTTTTATGACATTTGAGACATCCTTTTAATTTTTATGGAATATTTTTTATTATTTCTTAAAATTTTTCATTTTTTTGGGCAAACTTAGGATAAGTAAATTGTTTAGAAAATTTTTACTTTTTATTTTATGACCATTTAACTAATTAATTTATTTAATTTTTTTTATGGCATTCGTAATTAATTTTTTATTTGGAGAGAATGTCAGTTATATTTTAGAATATTATTAAATTTTATGAAATACTTTGAAATATTACAATTTCAAAAATGATTTTTTTATATCTTATGTCATTAATTATATTATAAAATTTTTGCATTTCAAGGCAATATAATTTTGTTAATTAACAAATTTTTGAACAATATTATGTTTTAAAATTTTAGGCAATTCAAGTAACCAATATCTTTTTTACATTTATATAATATTTTATTCAATATTATTATCATATTATTATACAATTTTGTATAATTACAAATTTGTTACATATAAAAATACATACATACAAATATTTTTAAACATATCAGTTATTCAATGAAAAATATATTTTTTAACAAACAAGATATTAAATAAAAAATTATAAATTAAATACTTACCTGTCGAAGCTCAGATATATCAAACTCCACGAAAATAAATTTTAACCTATCGTACAAAATAGAGTATATATATATATATATATTATTAAATATTATTATCTTTTTATTATACAATTTTGTATAATCACAAATTTGTACATACAAAAAGACATACATACAAATATTTTTCAACAAAAAATATATTTTTTAACATACAAGATATTAAATAAAAAATTATAAATTAAATACTTACCTGTTGAAGCTCAGATATATCAAACTCCATGAAAATAAATTTTAACCTATCGTACAAAATAGAATATATATATATATATATATATATATATATATATA
>CATIWR010686412.1:0-10937 GCA_949677035.1 Omphalea diandra | reverse complement strand
GCATTTGATGAAGTTTTGCAATAGCCTTCATGGTGGATTGAACAAGCTGGCCGAGTTGTTGGAGGTAGAAAGAGTTGGTGTGTGCCATCAAGCAGGTTCGGATAGTTTGCTCACATCTTGCACGTTTAGGAAGTTGAGAGACAACTTTTTCAATGGCTCCATGGAGAAGTACGCAGGTGTTTTGTACGGTCTTGGTGTCGAAAATGGACAAAATTCTAATTGAAAAGAAATATAAGAATATTTGTAGGCTACTTGGGTGTGAGACTTTTAATTCTCTCGTATACTTTGGCAAAGAAGATTGTTGTTCTAGTTTTGACTTAATTTCATTTGCTTATTTGTGACTGAAACCTTAACTGGTTCTGTAGCTTGGCATCATTGTACATTATTGCAGTTAGTGTTTCAATAATAATTTTAGTTTCTGGAAACTTAATCTTGTGATCATTTATTTATTCATCTCAATGTTTTTCTGTTGGTTCTTGTTGGTACAGACGTAATTACTGATCAGACTTGCCACCTCTCTTGGATGTAGTATTTATCGACTTCGTTTAAAATCTCCAGCTGTGTATGCTAGTATCATAGTGGATGGCTCACATCCATCCTTCCTGATATTTGCTTTTGCTTGTGTCTCAATGTGGAACAGTTTACTTTGTCAGTGGAATTATTTAGTTTGTGGAACTTCATAGTTTCACAATCACTTGCAAAGTTACTGGGTGTGGCTCTCTCCGCTGTGCACATTCCTGTTCAGATCTCTATGTAGAACATAAGGGAGCTGCAATAGTAATACTTGAGTCGTGATATTTCTACTTCTGCTGGTCATTTTCGTTTTGTCGATATGTCAGCAGCATAAGGTCAGGCCTAATAAAAATGGTACCAGAGGAAGAGGAATGAGTTCTTCATGGAACATACAAGTTCAGAAGAGGTAATGTATGTGCAAACAGTAAATTTTATGTCTAGCAAACTTATAAATTGTAAACACACTCCACAATGTTAATAAATGAATTAGTTACACGTATGAAACTGTTTATGGGTCAGAAAATAAACTATATTAACAAAGAAAGGAGTCATTATACATGTTATAGGAAAGCAGAAGGAAAGAAACCCAATCAACGAGAAGACTTTCCTGGAAATGATGCAAAGCCAATCAAAAAGCAAGTTTGTTTAAGTTTTTGCCAATAGCTAGCACAAAGACATTCTTGAAAAAGAAAGTCTCTCCCTTACTTGGGTTATATATACCTGCACATCCAGTGGAACAGAACTACTAGAACTACAAAAACAAATGAAACTAGGTTTCTATCATCGCATCGCAAAATCATTTACTAATAGCCTGAGCAAGAAAAGACTATGGCAAATGCAAAAGCTTTGGCTTAAACTTTTGGAAAAAAGAACTTGATAACAAGTAGTTCCATCAATGACATTTCTATCAGAATGTTAAATCAAAATACCAATGGAATATCTTCTACTTGATTTACAAAATTTAACTGCCCCATAAATCCATCATAGAATCTTTTTAGCATCAACACACCCCTATCTTGCATGATAGAAGGATTAAATTTATAATCTTAACCGCAAGATAAAACCTCATTAGCATAATAATCTCCTAACATTGCAAAGGGACGTTATTCCTTAGTTGATAAATCAGTAGTGACACACAAATATGTACAAATATAAAAATATAGGTAAGTTATGACTTCATAAATAGAATATATGGAATTAGTGCTTTTATTTTTAATATTGAATAACACCGCATAAATATATAAAATTATCAATAATTTAAACATTTAACTTTCTTAATCTTTTATATGTTATAAAAATTTGTTGTTAACTTTTCTTAAAATAGAATTTAATTGATTATTGCCTTCATTTTTCACATTCTAATATATTTCAAGTGAAATATAATGCATTCAACTAAAAATTTTACATTAATTGGAATAAAGCTTTTTCAATTGGAATTGCAAAATTGGACACTTAAAAGTTCCTAAAAGACATATCTACCCTCGACCTAAATCTAAACAATATCTTACAACTTGAGCAATGTCATTAATATTTTATAGACTTATATTTTAATGTCAAAAAGACCATAATAGCCTCCCAAAACTACGAACTCCAGGGCATTTCAGAAATGTTGTCATCATAAATCCAATTTCTTTTTTTTTTTTTTTTGAAAAAAAAGACCTCGACAAGGGCCTATATAAACAGTTAGGGCTTTCAGTTAAAAAACCACAAAACAAAAAGGGGAAAAAAAACAAAGGAAAAGAAAAGAAAAGAAAAATCTAACGCCAGAGTTGGTGCGGTTAGCGTTAAGACCGCTCGCTTTTGTTTTCTCTCCCTCGGTCTAACCCCACCTTTAAATTCTCGACTACTATTTTTGGTGTCGGGTCCAAACAGTCGGATTTTCGATAAAGTCGGTGCTCCAGATCCGGCTCATCTCCGGTAATTGTCTTCCTTCTCTGCTCTCCTCTCTCTCTAATAGAGTCAATTACTGTTTCCTAATATTCAATCAAACCTCCATTTCCGTCCCTCGAGCAGCTCCGCCCTCAGCTAGCCACCCGTTCTAATAATTTTTCTTCATTGATTACGCGTGTAACTCAATCGTGGCAATGGTGACGTTATTAATTTGGAAAACACGAGACTATTTTTGTTTTTCTTTTGATTTCGTCATGAATTGGTGGCCTTTTGGAACTGAATTTGAGCTTTTTTTTTTTTTTCCCTTTCTCTTCTTTTACTGAGTTTGTGCTTATTGTTTCGCTTTTTTCTTTTTGTTCAGTTTGTATTTCAGTTCTTTCCGGCTTCTCCTTTTTTCCTTAACTTTTTTTTTTTTTTAAAAAAATTTTGGATGGAAGAAGATGTGGAATGATTATTATGGATTCCTTCAATATCAGGAAACGTCGGTCTGTTTTAAATGTGTGTGTGTGTGTGTGTGTATTTGGTGGTTGGGGTTGGGAGGTGTGTAAGATTTGACAGTGAATTTGGAGCTTTCTGGAGTTCAGTTCTAACACAATTACATAGTGGCAGTTACATAAAACCCTGGCTAATAAAGAGAGGTTACAAAATTCATATTGTTTTTTCCCTACATTATGCTTTTTTTTTTTGTTGGATTTGGCAATTTTTTAATCACTTATTTATGGTTTGATATGATATGAAATATGTGTTTGGTAATACAGTGGGGCCTTTTGATTTTGTTTGCATACTTAAATTTTTATCAGATTCTGCTTTATTTGTTGTTGGCTGCTGATAAGATACTCTCTTTCTGCTATTGGTCTTGTAGCCTAGTGATCGATTACTTGTGTCTTAGTGCAGGGGGTTAGGAATTTAAAACTTAGCAACCGCTTCCCTTCCCTTTAAGAATATCTGACATATGAAAGAAGATTCTCTCTTCCTTCTTTTGCTGTATCTCACTCTTAGTATGAAAGTAAGTGGAGGATGCTTAAGTACACTAGGAACCTAGAGCATGTTAATTTTAAATCGGAAGTTTAAATTGGTTTATGATAATGAGATACTGCATGTTATTAGCTTATAAACTGGGAGTAATGAGGGATATTATTACCGTAAAAATTTTGCTAGTGAATGTTGAAGAATAAGAAAAATTATTAGTGCTTTACTTATCAATGTTGTTATTTTGGATTGTTTTTTGAGCCAAAATGGGAAGGGTGCAGAGAACGGACAATGATATATGCAAATGAAGATCATTGCTTGTTGTGGTATAATGTTGATCGTTCCCCTATTATTATTGCATGGTTTATAGATTGTCATGCACTTTTTGTTTTAAATGTTTCAAACTGTCTAGGCCCTTTTCCGATTGTTGGCATTCCATAAGTTGTTACTGATTTATGTACTCTATATATGGAACGGTTTTTGTATCTTACAGAGTATGAGTAGCTTGGTTGAGAGGCTTCGTGTGAGATCAGAGCGAAAGCCAATTTATAACTTGGATGAATCAGATGATGATGCTGATTATTTATCTGGAAAACCTGGGAAACCTCAGGAAAAAATTGAAAAGATAGTCAGGCCTGATGCGGTTTGTTCTTCTTCTTCTTCTTCATTTTATCTTCTTTTTGCTTTTCAAATATTTTCTTCTGTGTCTTGTTTCGTGTTTATTTCTTATATTATATTGTGATTTTGTTCTTATTTCATGGTCATTGATTGGTGGTTGAAATGATTAATGTTGTCTGCTGGTTGAAGCTCATAATATTTTCTTATAGATGAGGTTAAACGAATGAGATGATACAATTTCTAATTAAGTCTATCTGCGTTAATAGTCTGGAACTTTCATATGATTAAACATAGACTCAAGTAATGTCGATTTACTTCTTAATAGAGCTTTTTATTTCTTTAAAAATGTTTAAACTATAAGTTGTTTATTTGCTTCAGGTCTCTGGTGCTTGTGTTTGATGTGTGGTTTGAAATGTTTCTCATGGCTTAGCTCTTGCAATTTGCAAGTTTTTCAAGTGAACAATTGTTGCTCTAAAGTTGTCCTCTCATAATTGTTGTTCTAAATATTACAAATTTCAGCTGCTATATGGTTCTTGAATTATTTTAGGTCTGTTATTTTGTGGTTTTTCTTTCTTCTCTCATTTCCTACTATTTAATAGAAAGATGATTGCTGTCAATCCTGTGGAGAAAGTGGGGATCTTCTGAACTGTGAAACTTGTACTTATGCTTACCATCCCAAGTGTCTACTTCCACCACTGAAAGCTACTCTTCCTAGCAACTGGAGATGTCCTGAATGTGTATGATTCCTTGACACTTTGGAAGTAATGAATACTCGTAATAAACCGTTTGAATTATTCTTATCATGTTATAATAGCTGACAACCACCATATCTGCAGGTTAGCCCTCTGAATGATATTGATAAGATATTGGATTGTGAAATGCGCCCTACTGTAGCTGGTGATGATGATGTCTCTAAGTTGGGCTCAAAGCAAATTTTTGTGAAACAGTATCTTGTGAAGTGGAAGGGATTATCTTATCTGCATTGCACTTGGTAACTGTAATACTTTTTTTTTTTTTTTTTTGTATCAACCTTTGTTTATTTGATTGCTGATTCTTTCATAAAGAACAGTCTCTCGTGATGGAGTTCTTACATGAACCATTTGTAACACTTTAAAGTTCTCCTAATGTGCTAACTTGTCACATATTGTACAGTGTTGCTGTTTTCAAAACCGAGCATGACTTTGACATGTGTCTTATTTTGGATCATTTTCAGTATTTTGTGTCCATATTTATTTGACAATTTTTTTCACCTAGGGTACCTGAGAAAGAGTTCTTGAAAGCATTCAAGACAAATCCTCGTCTGAGGACTAAACTCAACAATTTCCATCGTCAAATGGCATCGAACAATAACTCGGAGGATGATTTTGTTGCTATTCGGCCTGAGTGGACTACCGTTGACAGGATTCTTGCTTGCAGGTTTAGCCATCTGAAACGGTGCATCTCTATGTAGCATGCTTGCATAAAAATGTAAAGGAATATAAGCAACCAAACCCTATTGCTTGGTATTAAGACTTTGTCAAGTGTGAATATATTCATAGTTGTTGTCTTTTTGATATTTCATATATAGTTGTCTTTTGCTTTGATGTTACATAATTGTGTTTTGTCTTTTCCTTTGATGATTGCACATTTAATCTAGAATTTGAGTTAAAATTTGGTGGATTCATAGTTTCAATTAGTTTGTGAAGGTTCTAGGGCAAACCCTGATTTTGGGAATGCTGTTCTTGCTTTTTTTGATTTAAGATTTGGGCTGATCTCTATCAATTTATTGAGTTTTAGTTTACTTATGTTAAGACGAAGCCAAACGGGATCTATCTTTATTGGATTGTAAAAGATGCATCCATGTTTTTAATTTCTTAGAATGTAAAGGTAGTTGTATTTATTTACAGGAGTTTTTAAAGCTGGAAAGCATGGTACATATATTTCATCCTTTAATGTTCTTCATATCTAGAATTGCATAATGTGGTATTGGTTGCTTCCATTATGTCTATTAAAAACAAGTAGAATGTAAGAATTTTTTGAACTGATGTCATGTTTGCATGGCTACCTGATTCTACATATTCTTTTGATTATGCTATTTTGGGACCTTTTCTATTTTACCATTCGAGTTATAGTATCATCCCATGAGGAATTTTTTTATGATTGTCTTTTGAGCTCTGAAAGCTTGTGAATCAGCACTTGTAATTACTACCTTTAGTTACTGAAGAATAGCATAAAAATATCAGTATGGAAAATTTTCCATTTGTATCCAAAATCTTCGGTTTGGTTCTTGATAAAATCATGATGTAATTTATATTTAGTATTTATTTTCAAATTGCTGTCACAATTCTGAATGCATTGCTTGTGTTAATGCTGTAGGGGAGATGGCGATGAGAAGGAATATCTTGTGAAATATAAAGAACTTGCTTATGATGAATGTTATTGGGAATTTGAATCGGATATATTAACATTTCAGCCTGAAATAGAAAGATTTAATAGAATCCAATCTAAATCTCGAAAACTGAGCAAGCAGAAGAATAGCCTTCAAGATGCTACTGATTTCAAGAAGAAGTCAAAAGAATTTCAACAATATGAACGTAGTCCTGAATTTCTTACTGGAGGTATATTAGTCCATTTTGTAAACTGCCATTTCGTTTCGTGTAGTTATGGTTTCTTACTTTTTTTTTTTAAAGAAAAAACATGATTGCTTGAATATTTGTTGTTATTGTACTTGAAGGCTCCTTACATCCATATCAGCTAGAAGGGCTGAACTTCTTACGTTTTTCATGGTCCAAACAGACACATGTGATACTTGCTGATGAGATGGGCCTTGGTGAGTGTTGTTATATTTTGATTTCTTTTCTAATGGAGGCAAACATTGTGAGTTGGTATTAAATTTTTGCATTTGTTGCTGCATTATTTTGTTGACTGTGTGGTCTGATGGCAGGGAAAACTATTCAGAGTATTGCATTTTTAGCTTCTCTTTTTGAAGAAAACCTCTCACCACATTTGGTAGTGGCTCCTCTTTCAACATTGCGAAACTGGGAACGTGAATTTGCAACATGGGCACCTCAAATAAATGTTGTATGTAAACAGCTGTTCGATTGATCTTCTTCATTCTTCAGTAAAAAATTACTCTTGAGTGCAAGTTTCTGTTCTGCAGGTTATGTACGTTGGCTCTGCACAAGCTCGTGCAGTTATAAGGGAATATGAATTTTATTATCCCAAGAATCACAAGAAGATCAAGAAAAAGAAATCTGGTCAAGTTGTTGGTGAAAGAAAACAAGATAGGATAAAATTTGATGTGCTCTTAACTTCTTATGAGATGATTAACTTGGACACGGCATCATTGAAACCAATAAAGTGGGAGTGCATGGTAGCGTTCTACAACTCAATAAGTACTTTGCTAATCTTCAGATGATTACTTCCTAACACTGACATCTTTATGTAGATTGTTGATGAAGGTCATCGCCTCAAAAATAAAGATTCAAAATTGTTTCTTTCATTGAAGCAGTATTGCAGTAATCATCGAGTGCTTTTGACCGGAACTCCTCTTCAGGTTGGTGGTCTGAAAATTATAATGCTGCTAAGCTGTCTTAAACTTGTTTATTACAGTAAAACTGAAAAATAAACATGTAAAAGTCATCTGATTGTTTCAGTTGTGCATCTTCTCTAATGACCTAAAGGTTTTGATACAGATCTATCTTTATGTAATATGTAAGTTATCTGATTGATTCAGTTTTGCATGGTTTGCATAGTAGTATTTTGCATATGGATTTATAATGTTACTTGTCTTGTGGTTATTATAATTGGTTAAATTGGTTCAAACTTCTCAACATATTAGTCATTTGATTGTACTCTTTACTTATGACCATGTTAAATTGCGAACTTATTGGCATTTCTCTTACTCTTTCTTAGAACAATCTGGATGAACTTTTCATGCTCATGCACTTCCTTGATGCTGGGAAGGTTAGTGTAATGTCTGTTTCATGAAAAATCTTAGAGGAAAATGTGACATTGGAATGAGTTAGTAAATTGAAAGAGGCTTTCCTTTGTGATTGATTTTTAAATACTTGCAGTTTGCTAGTTTGGAAGAGTTCCAGGAAGAGTTCAAGGATATAAATCAAGAGGAGCAAATTTCCAGACTTCATAAAATGTTGGCTCCTCATCTCCTTAGAAGTAAAATTCTCAAACTTTCTATCTGATGCAGTCATACTTCATTAGATGGCTTGGATTGGCCATTCTATTTGAGATGAAAATTTTTTTTTTTGGTGTATTTATTGAAGTTGTAAACTTTCTATCTTTTTTATTATCTTTTTGTTGTCATACTATCCAATAATCATTTTGATATAAAAATTGAACATTTTCTGCCTTCTCTTTATTGAGAGAATTTGCAATTCCTACTAAACTGTCTTTCCTCCCTATTGCCTTTTTTTTAATTTTTTTTTGTGTGCCTCTGTTAATGTTTTACTACTTCAATATTTGCATTGTCTGGTCTTCTTATGCATTTTCCCTTAAATTTTTAAAGAGCCCACCATCTTTTCTTAACCCCCTTACCCCAATTATAGTGAGGGTCAAATAATATCTTAATCAAAATCCATAGCCTCAGCTACAATATCTTAATCAAAATCCATAGCCTCAGCTGCCAGCTTGTTCACTTGCATCGGTTCTATCAACTATCAATAGTTATTCTTGGTTGATTTGTACATAAATTGTTTGGTCAATTTTATAAGGAGATCTATATTAACATCTCTTTTTGCAGTCTTTGATTATTTCTGCTGTTAGTAGTTCTCTCTTCTGACTTGATTTTAGTTTTTCCTCTATAGTAATACTGATGATCAAAATGGTAAAGCATCTCTCTTTTATCTTCAGTGGGCTGAATTATATGGAGTTGGTGGCATATGCCAGCAATTATTTGATTTATTTGGTTTGTTCGCATATCCTGATTACTGCTTTTCTCCACTCACTAGCCATGTAAAGAAACATATAGTCACTAACTCAAGAAAATTAATAAATATTTTTGGAAAAAAAGACTTTGCACTTGTTCTGGTGGAATCAGTTCATATTACCTTTGTGCAACTTCAGACAGGTTGTAACTATATTTTAGGGAAATAAAAAATGTTTCTCGCTGTCTAACTTGTAGACAACTAGTTTTCTATCACAAGTGCTTTCTTTTTTCTTTTCTTAAATGATACACCGTTAATTTCTATGCAGAATGATTGTTTTTCTTGTGGGCTTGCTGAATCCATGGTTTCTGCTGCGAACTAGGCTCTTGAACTTCATCTCATATATTTGACATTTTATTTGTTTTGAGTCATTGTTGTGTTGCTGAAATATGATTGGAAATTTCTGACACTTCTTCAGGGGTGAAGAAGGATGTTATGACTGAGTTGCCTCCTAAAAAGGAACTCATTCTGCGTGTTGAACTCAGTAGCAAGCAAAAAGAATATTATAAGGCCATTTTGACCCGCAACTATCAAATATTAACTCGCCGTGGTGGTGCACAGGTGCTCTTTCTCATTTCAGTTATTCTAATCTAACATTATTGTTGTGGTTGAATGAAGCACTTTTTCTCTATTGTAATCTTACTTTATTATTGTGGTTGAATGTTCCTGAACCAGATTTCTTTGATCAATGTGGTTATGGAATTGCGGAAGCTCTGTTGTCATCCTTTTATGTTAGAAGGAGTTGAACCAGATATAGAAGACAGAGATGAATCTTACAAGTACTTGGTTTTATTCTCCAGATTCACATTAGTGTGTGGCATGTGTGTGTGTAGGGGTGAGCAAAAACCGGACCGAACCGATTTGATTTGGTTCGTTTCGGTTCAATACTTTAATAAATTTTGTTTGGTTCGGTTTTCATTTAAAAAAATTTCTGTTTTCGGTTTGGTTTTCTATATAAAAAACTGAATTAACTGAAATTATTAATAAATCAAATCAATTTGAATTGAACCAGATTTAAAATACATGTAATTTAATTAAATCTAACTGAACCGCCCTGTTATAGGTTTGGTCCGGTTTTATATTTCTAAAATTCAGTTTAATCGGTTTTTTTAAAAATTTCAGTTCAGTTTGGTTTGTGAAATGTTAAATTTGGATCGACTGGTTTTAGTAAAAAACCAAACCAACCAGTTTGCCCACCCCTATGCGTGTGTGTGTGTATGTGTCTGTGTGAGAGAGAGAGAGGGAGAGTGTGCTCATGTATATGCATTTGCTTTTTGCAGCATGATAGAAGTGTGTTCTTTGTGTATTAGGGAGGATGATGAGCTATTTGCTTAACGGAAGCAGTGCGCTATTTGATTACACTTTTAGGTTTTCTTACACTTGTAGAGCTTGAAACTAATGTTTTATTCTATAAAAGATAACCTTTAAGTGGCCTAAAATTTCTGTGACATCATTCATGATGTTCGGTGCTATGTTTTCATTTTAGTACCTATATGAAAAATATGTCCTGGAATGCTTTAAAATCATAACTCCAGAGGGAAAAAGTTCTATTAGAAAACACTTCTAAGTAGATCAAAATTACTTTGGTTTGTTCCCTAGATGTAACCAAATTCATTTGTTTGTGCTTCTTTGACAGACAGCTTGTAGAATCTTCTGGGAAATTGCAATTGTTGGACAAAATGATGGTGAAGCTTAGAGAGCAGGGACATAGAGTCCTCATCTATTCACAATTTCAGCACATGTTAGACTTGTTGGAAGATTATTGCACTTATAAGGTATAAATATGTTCCTGTTTAGTTATATCCTTTGCTGTTACCCTGTCTTTATCTGCTGTTTCATGCATATCTTTAAATGGATTTAATATCATTACATATGCATATGCATTTTTTTATGTGTATGTGTCAGAAATGGCAATACGAAAGAATAGATGGAAAGGTTGGTGGAGCTGAGAGACAAGTACGCATCGATCGGTTTAATGCCAAAACGTCTTCTAGATTTTGTTTTCTGCTTTCTACTAGAGCTGGA
>CATIWR010686342.1:0-30555 GCA_949677035.1 Omphalea diandra | reverse complement strand
TATATATATATATATATATATTCAGTATAGTTCGGTTCAAATTGGGTTGGTTATTCAAATTGGATAAATATTAATAATTGATATTGTCCTAAACTATTATTTTGGTTTAGATTGATTTGATTCTCTTTTTTTTTTTGTTATTTTCGATTCTTTTTAATTTTGAATATTTTCAGTACGATTAATTGGTTCAGTTTAGTATATCCAAAATTTGTATTCTCTCATATATAAAGAGAAAAGGAAATTGAGAGGGGCAAGGAAGATGTTAATAGATGTAAGAGAAAGGAGACAGATTAGTAACAATCGAACTATGAGTTTTTGTTCAACAATGATACTAAAGTTTTTGAGATCTTGGACTCAATTAAAGCATAATAATTATTATTATTATATATATATATATAGACACACACACACACACACACACATATAGGGGGCACATATAGGGGGCAGGTAGAGGGTGGAAAAATAAAGTCTTGTTTTGTGTACCTTTTATTTTAAAAAAAATTATTGATATAAGGCCTTTATTCAAAAAGTTATGGTTGAGTGTTTATTGAAGATAGAGATTTAAGATAACCAAGAGTCAAACTATGTGCTTCTTTTCATTTATATATTACTATTTAGGATATTTGATATAGCTAATAAAGATTTTTCATTCAATAGTAAATAAATACAATAATATAATAAATAGAACTTTAATCAGTTACTTTTAATAACTTTTATTTATAGCTTTTTTTGCAGTTTTAACTAAAAAAGTAGTTGTAATCCTTCTTACTTTATTGTTATTTGTAAAGTTTTATTATTCAACTATGAACTATTAATTATAATATTTTTATTATTTATGTACAAAATAAAATTTATTTTAAATTTTTATATATTTATAACAAAATTATAAGTATGATATTTTCATTGTTAAAAATATTGTAATATGTATACTGAGTAATGCTAATAAAAAATGATCATTTTGTAACAAGATCAAATCATGCGACCTAAAATGGTTAACCTGGGCTACCATAATTGTTAGACTTAAATTTATATATGTTGCTAATCTTTCATATTAACTATCGATGTGGGATTTTCATACTAATTGCTAAGTAACTCAAACTAAAGTTGACATTTTAGAATCTTCTTTCCTTGGACTTGTGATATCCTCATCAAGACTTTGACTTACAACTAGGCTCATGCCATTAGGTTACTAACTGAGCTAGTTATGACCCCCAGGGACCTCTACTCGGGATGTTAGAATCGTCCTTTCTTGGACTCATAATATCCTCATCAAGACTTTGACTCATAACTAGGCTACTCAACTATCTACATAACCTGATAGTAGTCAAATCTCGTGGTCTAAAATAGTAAATCCAAGTTATTACAGTAGTTTGATTTAAACCTATATAATACTGCTAACTTTTCTTGTTAAATATCAATATGAAATGTCCAAACTAATCGATAAGCACTTCAAGCTAACATCTTTAAGTATCCTAAGTAGGGGTGTAAGTTTCATGGCATCTAAATGACATATCGCCAAAACCGCATTGTCAATACCGATAAATATCGATATTGATCAATATCGAAAATTTTCGATATTAAAATTCAAATTTTTGTGGTATCAGTATCAGTTTCAGTTCTTTGAAAATTTTAAACGGTATACCGTTAGTAAAACCATTAGTCTATTTTTTTTAGAATTATAATTTGTCTTTGGATTGAATTTTGTTTTTGTTTTTCACAATTGAAATTTATTTATTTGGATGAATGTATTTGTTTTATTAACAAAAATATGTTTGTAATATTATGTTGTGACTTGAATTATGATATTTTATTTATTGTTTGTATTGATTTGAAAAATATTATTTGTATTAATTTAAAAAACATATTGTAATTTTTGTATGAGTATCAAATACTACCAATACCGCATTATATTGATGGTATCGATTTGTACAATTTTCGTCTTTAACGGTATCAGTATTATATTTCTACGATATCGGTATTATGCGGTATTATAAAAAATGACAGCTTTGGTAGCCGTTGTATACCAATTACAGTCTTAATCCTAAGCACCTCAAGATAATATCTTTAAGTATCGTAAGCACCTCAACCTGATATCTTGAATCAACTATGGATGTTACAGTCTTACCTCATTGGATTTGTGAGTAGGTTGCTAACTAAGTTATCTTGGGTATAGTTCTTAGGTATTGCAGTTCACTAATACGTTGGACGACTCCATTTTGTCTCTAGCTATGAACAACACTTTTTCTTACAAACTGATTAGCTTTGTATAAATTATTGACCTAGATTAGCACTTAGACCAATTGTAATGGCTGAAACTCAATTGTTCTACATTACCTATAAATAGTGCCCTTTGTGTAAATTATTGACCTAGATTAAATTTTAGACTAATTGTAATGGCTTGAACTCAACTATTTTACATAACTTGTAATAACGCCCGAATCACGTGACTTAAAATGGTTAAGATAGATTACCATAGTAGTTGGGCTCAAACTTATATATGATGTTAACATTTCTTAGCCCTTAGGTATTATGGTTCGCTAATACCTTAAGTGGCTCCACCTTGTCCATAACTAGAGGCAACCCTTTCCTTGCAAGCCTACCACACTACTGATTAGGATAGCTAGGATGCAATCCATAAGTACTGTTGTTCATTAGTACCTTAGGCAACTTTACCTCGTAAGGATATAATCCATGAGTACTGTTGTTTGCTAGTATCTCAAGGGGCTCCACTTCGTCTCTAGTTATAAGACGCTCTTTTCTCATAAGTTCACCAGATTTATGTAAATTTCTAATCCAAGATGGCTCTAATATCAATTCTAATGGTTTGAACTTAAATGTTCTATGTGAATAGTGATCAAGCCATAAGGTGTAAAATTGCTAAGTTAAGTTACTATAGTAATTGAGCTCAAACCTATATATATTGCTAACATATCTTGTTAATTATCAATGTAGAATTTTCACGCTAATCCTTTAGTACTTAAGCTAATACCTTTAGGCATCTTAAATTTTTGTAACACTTTATACATCCTAAGCACCTCAAGTTGATACCTTGACTTGACTCAGGTTGTTACAATCTTTACTTCTTAGACTCAGTGACATTCTTATCACAACTTTGACTTGTAAGTAGGCTTATGCCATTAGACTACTAATTAGACTTGTCTTTAACTTATAAGTGAACTCATGCCACTAGACTGCTAATTGGGCTAGCTAAGAGTAATTCCTGAGTATTGTTGTTCGCTAATACCTTATGTAGCTCCACCTTGTCTCTAGCTATGGGAAACCTTTTCCTCATAGGTCTATCAGTTTCGTATAAATTTCTGACCTAGAATGACATTGACACTAATTATGGTGACTTGAATTTAATTGTTCTATATAAACTGTGAATAGCGACTAAATCTCGCAACCTAAAATAATTAATCTAGGTTACTGCAATAGTTGGCTCAAACTTATATATGCTACAACTATCAAATTGAGATTTTCAAACTAATGTTTAAACACCTTAAACTAACACTTTTAGACATGCTAACATCTCAAGCTGGCACCTTGACTCGACTCAAAATGTTAGTCATCTAAATTTTATAGATACAAATTAACAATTTTTATCATTCTAAATTTTGAAAATCTACTTTATGAGCTTATATGAGAAATATATCATTTTATTATAATTTTTATTTTTATTTATTTAATTTAATATATAAGATATTAATAATATATTTTTATTAGTCATTTTATAAATTAATAGTAATAATTAGACAAGAGTTTACCAAAAACTTAAATCAGTTTGTTCTTCTTATCTATTTATTTAAATGTGTATAAATGTGTGTATTAATTCGATTAAAAAATTTATATGTACTACCAAGGTACATTTTAAAATTAATTTAAAAATAAAAAATAAAATGATGACTCTTAAAATTTAAATTTTTTTAATTTTTAACTTTAATTATATATAATATTTTATTATAAAAAATATTTAATATGTAATATAGAAATACAACTTACATAATGTGAGTGTTCGTTGGCGGACTGCAATCGATATCCTGCTGATGAAGATAAGATATATTGAATTCCGTGGACAAACAATCAATTACTGCCATGTCAGGCAATCAACATCCGTATTCCAATTGTAACTACTTGCCTATCCCTTGCAGAAGAACTAATGAACAATCCAACTCTCTAAATAGAAGCAGAAGGTTGAGTTCATGTGGCTCAAGTTCTGATGATTGTAAACCTGCGAGTTTGAGATGCGGTTTTCTATCTTTAATTAGAA
The DNA here is from genome assembly GCA_949677035.1 of Omphalea diandra. Classification (NCBI taxonomy): domain Eukaryota; kingdom Viridiplantae; phylum Streptophyta; class Magnoliopsida; order Malpighiales; family Euphorbiaceae; genus Omphalea; species Omphalea diandra. The sequence continues at coordinate 26,288 of CATIWR010686342.1, read as the reverse complement.
TTACAATTTGTCTTAATACAATATGGAGAAAAGTTATTTACCTTATGGTGCAATTTACCCTTACTTATAGATACTCTCGTATAGATTAGAGATAGAAGAAAATGGGAAGCAGTATAATTCCAGAGACCAATCTTGTTTCACGTGATAAAACTATTCCTCTTATTGGTTTTGGAACTGCTGATTACCCTTTCGGTGCTTCTTGTCAGACCATGAAAGACTTCATTCTTGAGGCAATAAAATTGGGTTATAGACAACTTCGATTCTGCTGCTCTTTACCAGTATGAGCAACCTCTTGGTGAAGCAATATCAGATGCCCTACAGCTTGAGCTCATAAAATCCAGGGAGGAGCTTTTTATCACTTCTATCCTTTGGTGCAGTGATGCTGATCATGATCATGTTCTCCCTGCTCTACAAAAAACGCTCAAGTAATGCAACTAATTATATTATATATCACTTAATTCAACTTTTTTCAACCTTTGATAATTATATTATATGTCAATTGATACAAATGAGGTGGAATTAGCTTCTTTTCCGTTTGATGAACACAAGTTTCAAATATAATTCAAAGATCAAGAAGAAGATAAATCCGTAAATCTAAACTAGATATCTAGAAAATTTGTTTCTAGCAACCTGAAATATATGATTTAAGTTGTGTGTTAATCTCAATCTTAAATTAACCAAGTAATTCAAGACCTAAATTAAACTAATTTTGTGAAATTACCAAACTCACTCAACAATCTCACCAAGTCTACTCAAAAACTCAAGAAGAGAATCAATCTCACAAAATTTAAGTAAAAATCATTTGTTCTCTTATTAATAGCCAAATAGGGGTTTAAATACATTTTACAGATGTTAAGAAAACTTAGAAAACTCTTTATAATTCAACCTTACATGTTCTGGCCGAATTTATAACTCCTAAGCCTATTAGAATAACTAATCTTACTCACATAAAAACTAAAAACAAATAATCCTATTAGTTGTCATGATCTGGCCTAAGTAATCCTATTGGTTGTCATGATCTGACCTAACTAATTTTTACCATTAAAACACCTTATTTCAAGGTTTTTTACACAAATAAATAACTAACTAAAGAATCCTAACTAAAAACAATATGGTATTTAGCCAACTAAGCAAATCTAGCATGGATCTTCAACATTTGGATTTATCTTCACATTTTGGACTCAATTACATGTTATGACCGAATGGTGTTGGGCTTTGGTCCTCTCCATCAATTAGACTCTATTGGATTAAATTAAACACTCCATTTGAAGAGTCCAAGTTCTTATCTTCATGTATTTGGGTTTGATGCAATCCTTAGTCTATTTGGGTCATTTATTTCTATATATTTTCTTGTATAAAGGCTCTAAGTGCATCTTTAAACTTTTTTAGTCTTCTTCTTGTAATTGAGCCTTGAAGTTATAATGGATTCTTATTGGACTTGATCAACTTTTTTCTTTGAATTTTCAAGTAGGAACCTGAAATTGGAACGCCTAGACCTGTACCTAATTCACTGGCCTGTGAACTTGAAGCCAAGAGCATATGAGCTGCCAGTGAAGAAAGAAGACCTTCTTTTGATGAATTTCAAGTCTTTGTGGGAAGCTGTGGAAGAGTGCCAAAAGCTTGGGTTGGCAAAATCCATTGGAGTTAGCAACTTTTCATACAAGAAGCTTGAGATCCTTTTTCACACAACAAAGATTCCTTCTGCTATTAATCAAGTTAGTCATTGAATTCTCCATAATTTTCTTCTTACTCACTAGTTATTCTTAACAATAATATCTTGATTTTCAATTTTCAAATGGTCAAGAATCTAATTAATTTCTCTTCTTTAATAATAATAATAATAATAATGATAATGGTTTATGGTGGTAAAGGTGGAGATGAACCTAATGTGGCAGCAAAAGAAGCTGAGAGATTTTTGCGAGAAGAAGGGTGTACATGTCCGTGCTTACACTCCTTGGAGGCAAAGGGACCCTTTGGAGGTACTAACCTGGTGATGGATTGTGAGGTGCGCAAACAGATTGCTGCCGCCAAAGGAAAAATTTATCTCTTTCGTTTCTTTTCAATAGTTTACGTGGAGGCCAGAGTTGGAGCCACTAGGCGTGCTACACAGATTATATATCATTTCAGATCCATTGATTAGTTTCAGTTTACAGAAATTTTAAATTGAAAATCAAATCAAAATTATAAAATCACTTATTTCATTACTCAAAAATATATATAATATTTATTTTATCAATTCGATTAATCATTGAATACTGAAAATTAAAATTTTTTTTAAAATCAAAATTATCAGAAAAATTTATTAGATTTTTCAATTGAATTTTTCTAGAGTGGTTTGGATTTACCTCTTTTTGTCTCACTTCCAGAGCTACATGCATATGTGCCACATGCAAATTATGTCATAAATCTATATTCATATTATTTTATAGATTCAGACTAATGTCTATTGATATTGAATTACATGCACATTTAGTTTTTAATTATATATATATTGATATTAAACTGTATATATATTGAAATGTATGTACATTAAGATATATGTATATTAATTTTTAACTACATTATATTATTTTTAAAATTAAGTCTATGATACAATGTAAACCTATTAAAATATATGTATATTAATCTTTAACTATATATATATATATATATATATTAGTTTTAAAATTAAGTCTATATTATAATATAGACCTGAGTTCAAGATATATGAATTGTGTAGCACATGTTTTGTGCCGTGTAAATATTTGCTAGGAAAACAGAAAATACTACACGGGAGAATCAGGCAAATTTGTAGCCCAACAAAGCATCAAACTTGCAAATTTGTAGCCCAACAAAATGTCGAACTTGGGTTGAAGCCCAAAACTTGAGTTAGTGAATTAGTTAAAAAAAACATAAGGATAGCTAACCATTTTGGATATAGTCAAGCCCACTGACTGAATGTACACTATGGATCATACAGCATGATAGTCTTTGCGCCTACCACACATATAATAAATATAATAAATATTTTCAAATTAATTAATGAATAATTTTGAATGATAAATATTTTAAATTTAAATAATGAATACTATTTTATTTTTCATGAGAATTTTTTATTTGACATTAATGAAGTAATGCATGTTTTTGCTGCTTGTGATATCTTTAATTTTTTATTTGATTTTGAAATATACTGATACAATGGTTGAGTTTGAGTTTTATTAGATGAGTTATATTAAAAAGCTTTATTTTGATGATTAGCATTAAAATGTTCATTTTTTATCCATAAATTAATTTGTCGATTAAAAAAAAATATAACCTTTTTTCATAAAGTTTGATATTCATCATTTAGTATTTAGATGTTCATTATTTATAAACACAATATTCATCATTTTAATTTTCATATTTGTTATTTTTATGTAATATTTTATATAAATTAATTTGTTTATTAGAAATATATATTTTTGTTTCATTAAGTTATTTGTTCATTGATAAGTATTTAAATATTCATTATCTGCTTGTACAATATTCATCTTTTATAGTTTCATGTTTATTAATTATTAGATAAATATTCATCAACTATAATATTTATGTTCAATATATTTAATTCATTGACACAATGTTTATCAATTTTATAGAATGTCCCTGAAGGTTCTCATTTGGTTAAAAAAAAAAACAATGTTAATTATATTTACACTCAATATTCAACATATGATATACATAATACCAATAGTGATTGCATCACTAATATAAGATAAATAATCTTATGAAAAAGCAAAACAATATTCATTATGTAAATTTAAAATTCTCACGAAAAGCAAAACAATATTCATTATTTAAAATAAAAATATTTAGCATCCAAAATTGTTTGTTAGTTAATTCTAAAACGTTCATTATATTTACACGTGTGGCAGAGCCGCAAGCCACAATACTATATGGTCCAAGATTTATGATATAAGAACTCACCAAAAATGAAAAAAAATAAAAAAAGGAAGAAGACAACATCTACCTGCACCAAATAAAACTCAAAAGATTACTCTTAAAAAATAACCTAAGCTAACTAGTTAGAATATGTGATTGAATTTTTATTTTTATTTTTATTTTTTATTTTTTTTGCGTGGAGGAGTTGGTTCAATCTTACAATCTCATAAGTCTGAAGATGATTTGAATAATATTGAACCAATTATTCTTTAAATTTGGTTATTAATTATCTTTTCTTCTTTTGAATATTGTGGGAGGATGTTAAGTTAACGAGCGAAATTTTATCCTAGCCCTTAAAAGTAATGTTACTATTGTTACTGTTATGAATGTGAAGATATGTCTAAGGTGGGCGTATTAGCAGGGTGTAAGTGTGCTAATGAAAAGCTTTGACGAGGAGAGGATGAAAGAAAATCTTGATATATTCTTGTGTCTGATGATAATTGACATAGGGACTTGCTTTTTCTCTAATGTTTGGTTATTTTCCTTTCAATAATTTTAGTGTTTTTAAAATTGGATTGATTAATAAATCTGTCAGTTAATTAATTTTGATTCTTTCAATCTAATCAATTCCACTAATCTGTTCAGTAGTTTTAAAATAAAAAAAATTAAAAAATATCATTAAAATAACTAAAAAGCTTAAGAATATTTATAAAATAAAAAATAATTTTAAAAACTGATCTAGATTTGTAATTTCAATTTTATATGTTCAATCAGCCAGTCCAATCTAATTTTCCAACATTTGATGATTTTAGAGGTAATTAGATCTATCGATTATATTGTTTTTGACACTATTGATCCACATTTTTGTGTTTTATGTTTTTTTTTTTATTATTTTCAATATTTTGTTTTCAATAATTGTCAGGAAGGTTTTTGAGTTTTTTGGATTTTAGAATTTTAAATTTGAAATAGAGCTAACTTTTTTTTGGCATTTCAAAAAATTAATCTTGTTGAAACAAATTGAGGTGGACATGTAATTTAAAATAATTATTGAGCAAATTCAATTTATTGGAGAATTCATTGCATTTATCTAGCAATCTAATTGAAGAATATTAGAGAGTGTTGATGGTTATTAGTATGTTATGTACTTATTGATCAAGTTTTCATTGTCTCTAATGAATGAAATATTCATATTTTTTGTATAGAAAAATTATCACTAAAAATTAGGTCAATTATTTTAGTTTTTACCCTTTCAAATTGAATTACTTCCATGTATACAACGTTCTGAATTTCCAAATTAATTATATCATGTAAAAGAAAAAAAATTATTTCCCCTCTTTTGCCTTTGATTCAAGTGGTCAAATGATTCATTTGATTGAGGGCATTCCTTTTTCCTAAAGTCATGATCAGCTTTAGCTACAGGAATCTCTTTAAGTAGATTGACTGAATATTTGAATTATATGTAACAAAAAAAAAAAAAGAATAATTGAATCATAGATGCACAGTTGAATTCGGCTATTTTAGACTGATCAGTAATCTTTTTCCCTTCCAAATCAGAAAAATATTGGCTATAATAATAGTAATAAATTTCCAAATTTACTAAAATAAAAACATATATAGGCTTCAATTCAACCCAGTAGAGCAAACTAAGAAATGATTCTTTTTCTGCATCGACTACTTTATTTTTGAGGAGTGGAGAAATCCATCATAAGGGTTGTACCTTCCCACACTTCCAGTAACATATGAAAATTTATTGGCTGAGCCCAGAACACTAAAAACAGTGACCATCTAGTCTTTTGCTAGGTCAACTTTCAGCGCAAACTTTTATACTGAAGCTATTCTTGGATGCACCATAGCAGGGCTTAAGCTCCACTCCTCAAATAAGCAAATAGAAAAAGGACATATTTAGGGTTTTCTTTATGTATTAATATTATTATATCTTCTTCATTTTTCCTTTTCTAATTTATATGTCAGCTAATTAACCTTCATATTGTGTTAAAGTTAAGATGGAAATTGATTCTTTAATTATTCATACTCAAATATGATTATTGATGAAAAGTTTAATAATATACAATTATGTATGATCCATAACCTTTCTCATCCTACCTAATTTAAAAACTTAAATGTATTTATAGGTTTGGATCCTCTTATATTTAAATAAATATGACCAGTAATGTTTATAGATATGAAACATTCAATTCAAATTAAATTGTTAAGATTTAAAAAAAAACAAAATTTAGAATCTTAATCCAAATAATAATAATAATTATTAATATAGTTATAGAAAATTAATCAAATTAAAAACTGAATGTCAATGAAATTAATATCATAGTTAATGTTTAGTTTTCTAATTATGTATATATATGTCAATTACAATTTAATAAATTATCATTACAAATTAGGACTATATTTGGATGTTTTTAAAATAGATTAAAAAATAAAAAATATATAAAAATTTATTTAAATAAATATAGAAAACAGAAAAAATGATAAAAGTAAAAAAAAATTCAAGTACATTGTTTTGGTAAGGTGCAATATATAGTAATGCCCTTATTTGTACCTGATAATTAGAAAGGCTAAAGCTGGTCAAAGACCTTATTTTTGCAGTGTACATTTTTCATGTCGTTTTTCTGCACATATCATATAATAACATTCCTGTTTTATCTATAGAAAATACCCTCCATCCCTATGTAACTTTACAAGTAACTTTCTCATGTACTGCCCATATAAAGATGAGATAATCATAGATAACAACTATACATATGATAATGCTAGTGTTTTTTTAGTACATGAAACTCTCTGTTTTAAGGTATGTTTGGCAATGGTATTATTAATTGCAATTATTTTTAACATTTTATAGATTTTTTAAGTATGATTTTTGCGAGTCATAAATTGATTTCAAAGTAGATATATATATTTATAAATAATTATTGAATTAAATTAATAAATTAAATTATTTATTTTTTATTTGCATGAATAATTGATGATCTCTTTAAAACTTAAAAATACAATAATTTAGGCGATAATTGTAACTTTTGGTAATAGCAATATCAAATGTGCTTATTTTAATATTATGTAATAAGCCTCATAAAACATAATAGGCCTTTTATATATTTTTTCTTAACTAATATTTTATAGTATATAATCACTAAATTGTTTAAATAGATATGTTTTTTTTATATATATAAGCAAAGTTTAGTTTAGATATTTATGCCAAAAAGTCAATTAAATCATACAAAAATCATGGGTACAGAATATAGAGCCACAAACAATGCTTGAAATGAGTGATTAAAGTGAAGAAAAGTCCTCATAATAATTAAATTCCAAAACTAAGAAAAACCCACAAACCACAAGGCGTTGCACGCCTAAGGGAATCGTTTTATGAGGTGAAATGACATTTTGATGCGCTTTCACATACACATTTTTTTTATTTATATGCCGATAATAGTCTCAAGCACATTCAAAAGAGAAAGAAAAAGAAAAAGAAAAGAAAAGAGGGAGAAATTGGGTTTTGGACAGACAAAAAAGAAATGCGAGTATTGAGGCGATCAACAATCATTTGGATTCTGTCAAAAATCTTATTAGTGGAAAATGATGTAAAGAGTTTGATTGCCGGCCCCCTTGGCTTGGCGTGCCACGGACGACAATATACTCTTTTCTTTTTCTTTTCTGGCCCCTTGACCCCTTCTCTTCTTGATTCTTACTCTCTTTTTTTAATATTCTCACATCAAAAGCCACGCCCAATTTCAGCAAATATCCCAAAATTATGGAAATAATCAAATAAAGTAAAATATGTAATATTTCTTTTGTTAGCCTTTTAATGTTCATTGTCACGGTTTGAATAGGGAAATTGGATCTTCAGTAGGAAGATTTAAGTAGGAGCTCTTGAAAACAAGTTCACGCACGAGCACGCATATGCATATGCATATGCATATGTTGACTTTAGGGAATCCGTCAAGTAATTTTTATAATTTTATTAATTTAATATAAATATGTTTATTTAGATTTTTATAGCAATGATATTTTTTATTGATAAAGTATCATATGTTATTTACAAAAAAAAAAAAAATTATCTATACAATCTAAAATGTTAATATAAAACTGATTTTTCAATATAACTAATATTGATATATTGATTAAATTCTAAAATCACAGTACTGCATTTTATCATAAATTTTCTTGTATATAATATGCTAGATCACATTTGAGAGATGACTATCGATAGTATATCATTATTAAATTAATCAGTCTCAAATCACAAAATTCTTATAAATAAAAAGGGCAAGCATTCGCCAAAAAAAAAAAGATAAAAACCATCATTATGAATTAAATAAATAAAATCTTAATAATGAGAGACCATATAAATAAAAAATTGACAAAATCAAATAATATTATCTTCTTTATTATGAAAATTAAAGAAAACTATATAAAAAAAATTACGTCAACAAAATATGTTGATAGAGATCCTCGTAACAAAGAAATAAAATTCATATTTAGAAAAGAAAATAACAGAGGAGCAACTAGCTAGATTAGTTAAATCTTGAGGTTTTCGCGTTATTTTTAATCTCCTAGTTAAGTTAATTAAATCTTGAAAAGCATATGTTTATAGAGTTAAATATTATGACTCCCTATTTTTTTTCATGTTATCCTACTTAATTTTTTTATCTTTATATATTATGTTAAAACATCTTTCGAATTTAATTTCACTAAACTGTAGCATTTTTATTAAATTTATGCAAAATATTTAATTTATTCTTAATTTTACATTAAATTTATTATTATTATTATTATCAGCTTTTATTATAGTTTATTAAAACCAAACAGCCAAAAATAAAAAAAAAATGCTATTTTATTATAGTTTATTAAAACCAATCAGCCAAAAATAAAAAAAATATATGCTAAAAAATAAAATAAATGAATATTGTGAAGCAATTTTAGATCTGATTTTGAGCATTGGATTCAAAGCTATATTATTGTTATTCCCACTGGTGCTTTCCCTATTATCTCTCAAGATCGTTCCCCTATGTTTTCATGTACATGCATAATTATATCAATCAATATTTCTAATCACCAAGTGAAAGCTTTTAAAACTCTTTTCATCTATTGATTCACGCTTTTTTTTTTTTTTTTGCGACTTTCAAACTGTACTCTTTTTTTTTTTTTTTTTTTTTGAGAAAATCAAACTGTACTCTTTATAAAACCAAAGAAAAGAGGAAAAATAATAAGGCCATCACTTCATAAATGTTGACCAAGGCCAACACCACCGTCTTCGACTCTACTTACCATGGCCTCTTAGTCACTCTGCATCACAATTCCAAGTTCCATGACTGACTAATTCTTTCCGTTACCATCCTTACAAATTGAGATTCTCACTATTGTCTTCTGAAAAATCAAAGATTCAAACAAATTCCTATATTTTCGATTTTGCGTCCAATGATTTTATTGGTTCGTTATTTCAATTGTTTTTATTATAAATTAGAGGTGATTATTTTTTATCCTGATCAAATAAGCCTAAAAATAATTTAATTTAATTCAAAATTAAAAAGAATCTAAAATTGATTCGATTAACTTGATTGTGGATCAACTTAATTTAAATTAGTTAAATAATTAAAAATATTTTTTATTTAAAAAAACAAAATTAAGAGTAATATAATCCGAAAAAAAAGACTCAAAATTATGTTTTTGCTCCTTGACTCGTATATTCAACTTGTAACTCAAAATGACTGATCTGAATCCGCTCGAAAAAATGTAATTCAAAAATTGATCCAATTTAAAATTAACATAATTCTAATAAGTTTACCACGTCTACTCGTTCCCAAAACTCTCACCATCAAATCTATTTTACCATAATAAAAAAATTATCCAAAAAAGATCTGAGAAATTTTAATTTGATGACAATTTTGATGGAGCAAAAGTCTACCACCATAAAACAATACCATAAGAAAAACTTAGCTAACGAAGGGAAGTGAATGATTTTTTCTTTTTTGTTGGATCTAAAAGCCGAGTCAATGCGGAATTGAGAAGAATAAAAGAATTTGAGTTTACAACATTGATTTGAGAGTGGGATGTAAAGAAGAAAAAGTGCAAGTTTTTCAACTGATTTGATTTTAATAAGTTTTGGTAATTTAGACTTAACAAGCAAATTAGAAATTACCAAAAAAGATAAAAATAATGATGGCAGTGGAGGATGATTTAGCGGTCGTGAATCTGGCACAATAAAAAAAAAAAGACAATTTTAAGATTTTAAAATGTGTTTATTGATTTTTGCTTAATTGATTAATGATAAAACATATAAAACTTTAACAAAAGATTTTATAATATAACAAAGATAAAAAATGACAGATATTTTAATTAGGGCTGATAATTTCGACACGACCTAATTAAACAACACAACATGACACAAACTTAAATGTGTTTAGATTTTGGATAATGGGTTTTGGGTCATAAATGAGGAGAAAAATCGGGTTTAAACGGGTTGACTTGCTTAACCCGAGCAAACACGTATAAATCGGTTTAATTTATTACCTAGCTTAACTATATACAAATTCAACCTTCCACGTACAAAAATCCAACCCTTTCACATAAAAAGCCCAACCCACAATGCACAAAAGAAAAAATCCAAAAAACAAAACACCCAAAACCCTAGTATACACTATCATCTCTCTTCTCTTTCTCACTCCTACTCCCATCCACAACCATCGCTCACACCACTTCCAACCTAGACCAGATCTCTCACTCACTTTTACTCTCATTGACAGTTGCCACTCACACTACTTCCAACCCATACCAGATCGCTCTCTCACTCCTACTCCCATTGACAGTCATCACTCACACCACTCCCAACACAAACCAGATCACTCTCTGACTCCCATTCCCACTCCCATCCACATATTAGATCACTCTCTCACTCCCATTCCCATCCACAACCGCTGCTCACACCATTCACGACCTAGACTAAGAAGATCTCTCACTCACCCACTCTCATCCCTAGACCAAATCTTTCTCAATATCCCACTCCCATCCACAATTGTTGCTCGCACCACCAAACATAAAAAAAAAAAAAAAAAGATTATCTGACACTCTCATGCCTACATCCGCTCCTCCCACAATCACCACAACTATGTTCTTCATCGCCAATCGCACAAACCAGGTTAGTAATTTCTTTATCTCATGGAGTTGGATTCTATGTTGATTGTGTTGATTTTGGATTTTGGATTCTATATTGATTATGTTGATTTTGGATTATATATTAATTGTGTTGATTTTGGATTTTGGATTCTATATTGATTATGTTGATTTTGGATTATATATTAGTTGTGTTGATTTTGGATTCTATATTACCGATTATGGACTTTGTATTGTTGGTACTCTAAATTATGAATTATATGTTTATTGAGTCATCTCTTGATTGTGTCGATATTGGATTCTATAATTCTACACATCTTAATTTTCTCTTTTGGATTCTATATTGTTGATTGTTGGCCCTAGTGCATTAAAAATGGGGGTTGAATTGGTGGCAAATTTGAATTTTTGATTTTAGTGGAAGCTCACAAAAATGAAAGATTAGAGAAAGAGTAGTAGGAGAATGAACATAAGAGTTTTATAGGGGTTCAGATATTAACCAACCCTACATCCACTCCTCAATTCATCAATTGGGTGTTTCACACAATTACTAGTGTTTTACAAACTTACACTCAATTTAGTGCTTAGCCTCACACTAAACTTTACAAGTGTTTCCCCAAAGGTTCACACCTAACCTATACAAGGGTTTTACAACTAGGCTAACTCTCAAACATAAATAAGAGTTTTCTATACAAAGGCTCACTCTCAAACCCAAACCCAAAGTGTTGAAAGCTCACACCAAACTATGTATAAAGAAATAAAGAGTTAAAGTTGTGAGAATTAGCTTTGCAAGAGTTTTGGCACAATCAATGGTTATCCTCTTGCATTCAAGTCTATTTGGTGGTGTATTTATAGGCAATAGCCACCAAAGAGACGTTATAAAGAAACTATGCCTAAATCTCCAAGTTATGTTACGTATATCTTGCATTAAATGCTTGACAGATGAAATTCATAGTCGCTATTTTTGAACTGTGTCTAACAGCTAGTCCATGTGACATAAAACCATTGGTCTTTTCAAAAACTAGTCATTGGATCTTTCTAACAAATCTCAAAATTCACGATCGCTATGAAATTCGCAGTCGCTATTTTCTTTCTTTGGACGTGATGATCATAGTGAAATCATCTGTCTAACACGGAGATATTGTTTCACCAATTCGCGGTCGCTATCGAAATTCGCAGTCACGACTTTTAAATCTCAACAGTATTTTTTTCAAAATTCATGATCACTTTGAAATTTGTGGTCACTAATTTTGAAGGCAGATTTTCATTCTTTGAGTGTTTTGCTTCTAATCACTCATATTCAACTTTCAATGAGATTCTATCGTAATATTTGCAAGAACAACACTTAAAATTGATATTAGAACCTTTCAATCTATATTGTCAAGATCAAAAGAGAGTCTTAACTTAGATTTGAATAGCCTAGTCCAACATTGATGTTGTCAATTCTGCATGTCTCAATTTTTTCTTCTAGATTCTATATTATTGATGTTGCCAATTCTTCCTTTAAATGTTTAATTTTCTCTTCTTAAAATCTTAGGATAATTTTGGTACTCTTCAACTCATCCTCCCTGTGACGCCTCAACTTTCAATTTATTTTGAACAATTTACTTTCAATTTGTTTTGAACGGTCTATTTTAATTTCTTAATTTATTTTGAATAATCTATTTTATTGATGATTGTATGTACTTCTAATTTATAGATGGATAACAATGGTATTAAGATTAATTTGGAATTAAGTAGCAAGAATTTGGTAACAAATCTTGATGATGATGACATGATAGATCTAGAGGAAGAAGATGTTCATCACAATTTTGATAAGAAAAAAAGTAAAAGAGTATTAACATATAAAGTTTAGAGTTTTTTTTGACTGTCTTACCGAGATCGCAATACATGGAAAAACAAGATGTAAATGCAAGAAATGTGGAGCCATATTTATATGTGACAGTAAATATGGGACAAGTAACCTTAAACGCCATAGCGAATCTTGTGTTAAGTGATATACTCATGACGTTGGACAGTTGATTGTGAGTAATGATTTGTCAGTGAGGTCCTCTAGGCTTGAACTTGATAGATTTTGTGAATTGCTTATGGCTTCCTTGATTATGCATGAATTGCCATTATCTTTTTTTCAGTACATGGGTGTTAAGGCTTTATTTTCTTACTTACAACTTGATGTGTTGGTCATTTCTAAGACAACAAAAAATGATTTTTTTTAAATGTATAAGTAAGAGAAGGATAAAATCAAATGCATGCTTAAGGAAACACCATGAATGCTTTGTTTAACTTCTGATTTGTGGACTTCTATTGCTACTGATGGATATGTCGTAGTTACTATGCATTTTATCGATCAAGATTGGGTTTCACAAAAAGAATCTTACATTTTTGTTTTATGCTACCTCCACATAGTAGTGTAACATTGAGTGAAAAAGTTTATTTTATTTTAATGGAATGGGAGATAAAGAATTTTTTTTTTTTGTGACATTAGATAATGCATTCACTAATGAGTTTTCTATTACATTTTTGAAAGAACAATTGAATTCAAGAAAAAATCTTATATATGGAGGTGAACTCTTTCACCATAGGTGTTGTACACATATCTTGAATTTGGTTGTGCAAGATGGGCCAAGAGAAATTAATAGTTGCGTTTATAAGGTCAGGAAGAGCATTAAGTATGCTAGAGGTTGTCGACGAAGGAGGCAAAAGGTTTTAGAGTGTGTGAAATTATTGTCCTTAAATGCAAAGAAGGGTTAAGGCAAGATGTCCCTACTAGATGAAATTCTACCTTTCTTATGTTAAAGAGTGTCATTTTCTGTCGTTGTGCCTTTTATCATTTAAAGTTAAGTGATTCTAATTACAAAAGTTGTCCAACTTTAAGCAAATGGGAAAAAAATTGAAAAAATCAATTTAGTTCTTGGTGTGTTTTATGATATCACTTGTCTTTTTGGGAATACAATATCCTACAACGAACTTATACTTTCCTTTTATTTTTATGGCATGTTTGACATTAAAGGAGAATATGAATTCAGATGATGATTATACGAGAAGGATGACATAATTGATGATGGAAAATTTTGAGAAATATTGGTCTGAATTTAGCTTGGTCTTAGTATAACTGTGATATTGGATCCTTGGTATAAAATAGATTTTGTAGATCGAAGTTATAAGCAAATCTATGGCAACAATTCATTTGAATTTCAAAATGTGCATGACAAGTTATTTTCAACCTTTAATGAGTATGCTACAAGGGTTTCTCCACCCACACCTTCAAGTTAACTAACTTCAAAGAAGTTTTCTCAACAAAAACTTAATGGGACATATTGCAGGGATAAAAGAGAGATTTAAGGTAATAATTTTATTATAGTTGTTATCCTTTAGTTGTCATTAATATACTTATTGATTTATTAATGACTATTTTTATTGATACTTGTTAGGACTTTGAATGATTTAAAAGTAAGGATTTTGGTTCTTTTAACCAAAAAACACAACTTGAATAATATTTGGATAAGGCAAGGGTTGAAAGGACCATAAATTTGGATGTTTTAACATTTGGAAAGTTAATCAGTTTAGGTATCCAAAGCTTGCTTCCATGGCTTGTGATATTTTGAGAATTCCTATTTCTCCAGTTGCATTGGAGTCTATTATTAGTGGTGGTGGTTGAGTCCTTGATCAATATTGTAGTTCACTCAAACTAGAAAACTATTCAAGCACTTATTTGCACAAAATATTGGTTGTTTGGAGAAACAAGTAATGGAAATTTTCCTTTCCTTGAATTCATTGTTAATTAATGTTATGTTATTTCAATTTTAAATTTATTTATGAATGATAATTGTGTGATTTTTATATTTATTTGTTTCACAAATTTTAATGAGATAAAATTGAATGATCTCATTGAAGATATCATATTGTTGGATGTTAGCAAGGAATCTGCATAAAATCAATGCTCTAATTCCATTGAAAATTCCATGGTAATTAAATTTTTTACCATACACATATGTTGGTCTAACTATTATTACACTTATTGTTTTATATTATAGAAATATATAGGTTTAAAGTTGGATTTCAAGGCACTGATTACTGCTTATGAGAGGGAAAGTATTTTCAGATATTTTAAGTTTTTTTGTTGGTTGTGAAAAACTATACTATTTTAGTGTTTTATTGAATATTTAGAATTGATGAAGTTAATATCTATATGTTGAATATTTAGAACTGATGAAGTTAATGTTTGTATGTTTAATGACGAGATGATATTTTATTTTATTTGGTAGTTTCGAATTTGAGGTTTTATATGTTTAATGGTTGAAGTTTTGTTATAGATGATGTAAGTTTATTTTATTTTATTAATTTTTTATCTTTTATAATTTCAAATTTTAACAGGTTAATTAAACGTGTCTTAACATTGTTTGATATATTAAAATTTGTTATAATTTTAGACATATTAGTTAAACGTGTCTTTTTGTGTTTTAACACGTTAAAACCTATTATAATTTAGATAGGTTAGTTAAACATGTCTTTTTATCTCCTAACATGTTAAAACTTGTTATAACACGATTAATTAAATGAGTTACACATGCGTGTTGTGTCACCTATGTTATAAATATGTCCATATTAGGGTTTAAAGTTTTGATACGATTAATTAATCGTGTTGTATTTGGGTTAGCCATTTTCGTATTATACATGTGTCTCAACATGATATAATTAGACACGATACAATATGTTTTGCTATTTTAATATAATATATAAACAAAAAAAAACTAAATAATACAATGTGAAAAAACTCAGAGATCATACTATTTAATTCTATGTTCATTTTTAAGCACTCGATTATGAGAATCATCTTACGTGTGACGGTAAACAGCAATTAATTATCAAGGATTAGACAGTCAAACTTAATTTGAATTGACCATGCCGTGTATTTAGCAAAAGCAAGAACTAATATTGCTTCTTTCTATCTCAAAAAAGCAAAAAAGCCTACTAAAATAGTTTTAAACATATAGCAAAAAATCCTATATACTTTTAGTAAATATAAAAATTATCCTTTCTAACAATATTGTTGTGAAGCCTTATCCTAGTGTCTCACAGTTTCCATTAAGGACCCATCATAGTAATTATGAAAAATGAGCACTAATAATAAACCTAATAATGACAAAGTTTAAAAACCTTTTTCTTAACGGTCAAAATGCAATCCTCTATCATGATAGCAGAGATCTCTCTCTCACTCTCCATCTCTCCTTGGCTAAGAAAAGTGCGGCATTGATTTCTTTTCGTTCCTTCGGTGTGATGGATAATTGGTCATGAACTTGGACCTATATTGCATAGGCTGCTTTTTATGTGGAACGTGCACGGAAAAATAATCGGCCGTCCGTCTCTTACTCAGTCAAGCACTTCCTCTAATCTCACATTAATAAACAACTATATCATTGATTGGTTGATAAAAGGCAACTATGTTTAGTTAGTTTACTCATTAGTGTTGTTAATTAAGAGGGTCGAGATTAGTTATTTCTTATTCTTATCTTTGAATTATAGAAATCATTTTTAATTATAAATAATAAATGAAAAAGTTAAATTTTTTTAGAATAATGGAGATTTTTTTAATTCATAAATAGTTATATAATATTTGCAAAAGAAAATATTCTTATAATCTATAATATTAATGTAAAATCGATTATCAATAATGCTAATAAGGTATATTGGTTCGGCTTCTTATTCTATTTTGACTATAAATTTTTTTTGATGATTCTATATTTTTATTAGTTGTAAAGATTTTCACTAAATACAATGTTATAACGTAATATAAATTGAAATTTATAAAATGTTTATAAATAAATTTAAGTGATAATATCCAATAATATATCATGTCAAATTATTAAAACTGTCATAAGAAGATAAAAACTTTTACAAAGAGAGCAATAATAATAAATTTAAACAAAAACTCTCGTGAGAGAGACAACAAAAAAATAAAAAATATATCAAAAAGACTCATTTTATTAAATAATTAAAGAAAATAAATAAAAAAGAGATTTGTTAGTAGTATAATATACATGTAGTAGCCCCAAAAAATTAGATATTATAGGACTATGAAAATAAAAAATCACACACTAAAATTTATATAAATATTAGGTATGGGCTTATCACTACTATCATTTTATTATTAAAATGAAAAATTTTACTCTGAGTTCTATTTTTAGGTAAAATTTATCTGATCAAAAGAAATTTTCAAGAAAAAATATTACTTTTTCTTAATAAATTATTAGAAATATTATATAAATAATAAAAATCTAAATAAACATTTTAAAAAAATTAAATAACAAATGATTTGACACATTTGAAATATAATTTTTAAGAGTAAATTCAAAATCGGATATGAATTCAATTCAAAATTCTTTTTATATACAAATTCAATGGACAATTTGAATTCGCTTGAAACTTGAGCGAACCAAACTTTGTTGGATCCAAAAATAATTCAGTCTAAAAATAATCCAACCAGAAAATAATCCAATTAAAAAATTATCCAGTCTAAAATAATCTAATCCGTTTCATTTCACCTCTAATTAGCTGCATAATATCTAAACTTTTTGATACAAGGGAAAAAGAATTCCCTTGAAAAGTAAAATAATAATATAGTACATCAATTAATGAAAATGATGGATGCTATAATAAATGATACTAATTTCTTCTGACCAACAGAAACTCATACACTCACCTCCATCATTAACGCAGAACATACCTTTCCCACACCTTCACTATCAACATAAAAAAGAAACTTCCCCATCAATATACAATGCAATTACTAGATAACACAAATCTAAAGAAGACTCATCTCATATTAAAAATATCTTCTTTATCATGTACCTTTAGTATAAAGATTAATACATGCCTTATCCGAGCTTAATTGAGCTATCATAGACACTAATAAGAAGAGTAGCCACGACATTAAATTAAAAAAAGAAATAAAAATAATAAAAAATAGTAAAGATTTAGAAATTAAAAATAAGGAAATGAGAACAATGATACAATTAGAGATTTCAAATTCATTGAGCTAGGTTGTTTATTAATATATTGATTGTAACAGAGAATTGTAATATGAGATCATAAATATAATTATAAAATATTTGAGTTTGACATCTTAAAACTCTTGACTTTGGAAGCCAGTTTTACATTTTATTTCATTAAGACTGACTATTTTTATATTCATTGAACTAAAAAATTTTTTTGCTTTTTTGAGTTTCTTAAACCTAAAGTGAACATAAACTATATATTATATTTTTTAATTTATATATTTTTAATTTAATAATTTACATGGTAATTTTTTCTTATTTATTTATTAAATAATTAAATAGATTATGATATCAAAATTATGTATATATTTTCTCATTTACCTATCCTTTAAAAAAATTATGTATATATATTTATACATTTATTAATATTTGATTGTAATAGAGAACAATGATATGAGATCATAAATGTAATTATAAAATATTTGAGTTTGAGCTCTTAAGATTCTTAATTTTGGAAGCCAGTTTTACATTTTATTTCATATTAAGACTGACTATTTTTATATTTATTGAACTAAATTTTTTTCAATTATATGTGATTTTTATTAACTATCTTTTTTTAGTTTCTTAAACCTAAAGTTCTAAATCCTTTATAAGCTATATATTATACTAACAATGCAAATTGTGATCGATTAATGTTGAATATCTTCTTGTTAATTTGCATTAATTATGGACTAGACTACTAGCAACTCATTTATTAAGCTAAATAGATCAAAAGTTATAGTCTCTGCGTGAAATGTTTGAATTAAAATTATAAATATATTGTTTTAATTTTGAGACGAAACAAAGTATAACAAAGTTGACACATTCAAAAATAAAACGATTGAAATTTTAAAGAGGAATCAATATCTAAAAAAATTGAATTATCTAATAAATATTGATAAAAAATTGAACTAAATAAATTTAATTTTATAAATTTGCATCTTAAATTCATAAAAAATCTTGAAATCTCAAAAAAAATTTAAAATTATTTTTGCCTTGTAGGATTAGTTGAGCTAATATAAGAAATTTTAATCTATGTATATAATATTATACATTTTGACATGAAATTTATATAATATTCAGACATAAAATATATTTTATTATAGGAAAGTATTTTAATAAAATGTTTTTTAGTAAGTAGTTATTTGCTTGATTATATTTGAGAAGGTATATGAAAATTAATCATTATTATCAATTATTGATTTAGTAGTATTAATTAGAATATATCTAAAACTATAATATTATGAGTTTAATCTATAAAAAGATTATATTTACTAGATGAATTTATAATATACATTTATTTTGGTGAATCTATTTAAGAAAATTTCTAACTCTGCCACTAGATTTAGCACCTTACATTAAGTCAACAATAATTATAGTTGAATGTTGGCTTCAAAAGTAACATAAGTTATTAATTAAGAGTGTAAACTCTCTCTCTCTCTCTCTCTCTCTCTCTCTATATATATATATATATATATATATATATATATATATATATATATATATATATATATATATCAAGAATGTGCTTTACCACAGCAAAAGAGTGGTCCCAAAAACTGGCTATAAAAACTTTAAACATTAAGAGGAGGATGGTTTTTTTGAGGCATGTAAAGAGGGTTATGGGGGATGAACAGTGAATAAAAATAAAAGAGAGAGAGAAAGATAGGAGCTTAGGCTTAGCAAAGCAACAAAGCATCACCAGCTTCATGCATCTTGATTATCAGGAAAAAATAGAGATTAAAGAAATAGGGAGCAAGTGGTGGCATCATCACATCACCTCCCATGGCAAAATTTGCCATTTACCCACCACAACTCCTTATTGATATTGTTCCTTTTGGTGGGCCCAATTATACAAAAATAATTCACCCCTCCAATTGTATTTTTTAGTGGGTAATATATACCACCATTCACTAAACAGATGCACCTATTGATTCCTTCTTCTCCATGTTTCAGCATTTGAGGCCCACTTTGCAACATGATCTCCTTTTAGATCTTTTTATTTGACTAGTAGAAGTGTAGGTAATAACCTACCCATTTATATACGTGTATTAACTAAATATATTGGAGGATTGGGATCATGAGTGATAAGAAAATTAGGGATAAATACTAAGATTTGTGATTAAAAAAAATTGAACCCATCAAAATTAGTTGGAAATTCTTAGTGATAAAAAAAATCAAAATTTAAATTTTGAATTTTTTATATTATAAGATAAACATTCAATTATTTTGAGATTTACATAAGTTTGATTAATTTAATTTACATGAAATTAGACTTTAATCTCATATATATAGAAGCTTAAGTAATATTTATCAACAAATTGAGTTGCCAGACAAATAATATCAAATTGGTTAATTGGTTAAGTGCTAATTAATTAATATCAGATCCAATATAAAACTGTAGATACAAATCAAGTTTAATAAAGTAATGAGAAATTCAGTGAAGAGAAAAATTAGAATATTGATTCTAATCGGGAAAGAAAATTAGATAAAAAAAATTGAATAGAAATAAATTTAATCTGTCAGAGAAAGCAACTTATTTATGTTCAA
The DNA here is from genome assembly GCA_949677035.1 of Omphalea diandra. Taxonomy (NCBI): domain Eukaryota; kingdom Viridiplantae; phylum Streptophyta; class Magnoliopsida; order Malpighiales; family Euphorbiaceae; genus Omphalea; species Omphalea diandra. The sequence continues at coordinate 5,688 of CATIWR010686342.1, read as the reverse complement.
GTTATAACAGGCTACCTAATGATTGAAATAAGGAGTAAAAAGAGATTTTTATAGATATGAAGATTTATATACAAATAGTTCTGACAAGTAAAAGGCATTGCTTTTTTAAGTGTAATTATTATTTTTTTTCAAACAAGTAACAAATAAATCAAATACAGGAAAAAGGAAAGCAGAATTAGGTATTAAATATATAGTTTGTGATGAAAAAACTGTAGAAATGACATTTTTTTTTTCGTTTTTTATTTAGTAGACATGAATTTGGAAAACAAATAAATGATAATTGCATAATTAATCTGTAAATGTGTGATTATATATGTGTGTGCAAATTTATTAAGGAAAAGCCTTTTGAAGCAATAAGTATAGATTAAATTTTATTTTATGAGATTAAAATACTTTGTTTCTGGAATCAAAGCGCCATAAAGTTTTATTATTGGCAACTATAAGTGAACAAACTAAAGCTTGAATCTTCAAATTAATAACACCCTTTGGAATAAAATGTTAAATAATCCTTTTACACTTAATTTTACTTAAGTCACACTCAATAATTACTCAACACCATTAACTGAAAACTCATTAGGAGGCTGTGACAAAAGAAAACTCCTCAGTTACATCATCCATCTAATTATTATATGCTATAACGTATATAATCGCAAGAAAAAAGAATGATAACATTCATTTGGAAGCCTTTGAATTTTTCCTTTTTATATTTTTAAATCTTTAAACTAAATTTTCTGCCCAGCTCTGAAAAATATTTTCCAAGAAAACATTTTTCGGATTTTTCATGGTTTAGTGCATCTAGAAAATTTAAAATTTTGTCAACGGTAAATATTTTTCTGGTCAAAGAAAAAATTAAGTCATTTTTCAAGAAAATGACTTTTCATTTTGAATGCGGGAATTCATTTTCCGAACTTTGATAAACTTATCCAAATAAAAAATAAATTATATAAATATATATTTACTATTATTGGTCATCCTTGACTACTGACACCTATCACAGATCATTGTCGATTAATAGTGATTAACAATGATAAGTGAGACTCACAAAAAAATTTCATGTTTAATATATTTTTTCTTATATTAAATAATAAATAGTCTAAATATAAAACATTTATAATCTAAATTTTGTTATAATTTTATAAATCAAAACAAATATGAATATTTTTTTATAGTATGGTTCAAATATAGAAAAATATGTTATCAAGAGAATATTTTTTCAGAAAATGTTTTTCTCAAAAATATTTTTTTCAAACAAATTATTTTCCATAAAACAAATGGAGCCTTAAACTCTTATAGTTTTCGTGTTGGTCACATGAAGTCCTTCTGTGACAGTTAGTTGAAGAATAAATTACACAATATTAAGTGACAGTTGAGTATTTTATAAGATGATACATAAACATTAAATGGATGGACATGGCTAAATCAGAAGTTCTTTTGGCAATAAAAACATAAAAAAAAAAATATTTTTTGAAAAATTAATTTATATAGAAAATTAAAGAAAAAAATTTAGAAATACAATTAAAAAATAAATTCACTCACTCTCTTTCTTTTCTTCATCTTATTTGACATTTTTTTTAATCTATTCACTATCATCAACCATCTTCAATAACACTACAAATGAACATTATTTTCATCGCCGCCACCACCAACCACGTTTAGCAGTTGTCTCATCTCCCTTTGTTATCCGAAGTCATCGCTCCTTGATAATTGTGTCAACTATTATTTTCAGATGCAAACTATTGCTGCAATGGTTAGGAAGGTGGTGATGATAGGTGCTGTTGTTGTAGTTACTATAGCAAATTGAATCTATGTATAGAATAAATAAACGAGGAAATTTTATAGGTAGTGATTATTGTGCTTCAATTCAATTCAATTTTGACTTTGACTTTGTCAATTACTTCATTAATTATGATTAATTGTTAGCATTGCTCTTCACTTTTCCTAAGACGCATAATGAATTATTTTTTATTTTATAAATTTTTATAATGTAGTTCATACAATGAGATTTAGCATCATTATCGCCTTATGAGATTTGTAACATTGGTTGTGATGAAGATTGATGCAACACTATTGCTTCAATTTTCCATTGTTGGCCTTGCCAAGAAATGATCTCAATTTTCAAATTCTCCCAAACAATTTTTTTTAAAACAATCCTAAAGAATCCCCTTTCAAAGTTCAACAAATTTGAATTCTTTGAGTGATGTTGGGTTCTTCATTAAGAATACAAATTTTTTTTGGAACTACATTTTTATTTTAAAAAGTGAAGAGTTTGATGTAGGTGGATTAAAAAGCAAAAAAGTAGAGTAAATTGTATTTAGTGCTATATGAAAATTGAAAGTGAGGGTGAAAGAGTGGCGATAAAATGTGTTTGTTTTTAATATTGCTAAAGGTGATAGTGATAATAAGAAAAGTTTATTCTTGATTGTGATTTGTAGATAAAGTCTAAAATATCATTTACATTATTAAATTATAATACCATAATTAATAATTTATCGTTAAATTAGATAAAAGTTATTATTCATCATTGGATCAGCAAGTTACAACTAACAAATTAAAAAAACAATTGTATTAGATTAGCAAGTTGTTTCCCAACGTTATTAAACGACATTATTAAATATATCACTATAAAATTCACTATAATTTGTAATATTTGATCTTAGTATTGCTAAAAGTGGCTAGTTGTGAAAATGATAGAAGATACTATTCTTAGGATGGTGGCTAGGTATGGTAATTAGTGATGGTGACAATGAAAGGTCTCTGTTCTTAGTAGTAATGACGGTAGATACGATAATTGATGGTGGTAGAAGATAAAAGAAATGATAAATATATATTTTTTAAATTTTAAGATTTACTTTTGATTTCTTAATATAATTTAATTTTATCCACTTGGCAGTAAATCATACACCTCAGCTCTCAATTGTCATTCCATTTGCTTCGCTGAGTTAACAATTATGTCGCAAAAGGATTTCGTGTAGCCAATATGAGAAGTGCAAGGGTTTAAGAAGTACAAAACTTAGTTCAAGGACTTAAAGCATAAATGAACAAACTTCAGAGATTTCTGAATAGATTTTGGCAAAAAACACAATGACGTGGATGAATACGTGAATTCTGCAATAAAGTCACCTACGCATACAAATACTACACGACTATGCATCTCTCTTATTTTATAGGAAGGAAACATTCTCCCACGCTTCCCTGACAGACAGTGATCCTCAGATCAAATACAGTCCATATATATATATATATATATATATATATATATATATATATATATATATATATATATATATTTTCTCCCTTCCAACTCTAAAAGCAGTCGATCTTAAGATGGACCTTGTCTGTGGGTCCTCCCCCTTTTGACCAAAAATCAAATCGTAAAATTCCCATCGTGCACTTTCCTCCCCTTCTTATGTACAAGTTCCTAGCACTCCCAATGTATAGCTGCAATACAAACATTGCATGCAGTTAACTATGCACCCACCATGCTTAAAAATATAAGTTCCCTTTTTTTTTCTTTGGTTAATTATGCATGGATTGAGGTTTCAAATATCAATTTCAAAGCTTTAGAAACTCCTTAAATATTGATAAATTAAAATTTATTAACATTATTTTTAAATTAATATTTCAAGATTAAAATCATAATTTTGTAGGCGATTTGAGTACCATTATGTAAATAACATGCTAGTGTTCAAATTTCCTTCTTTTATTATTCCTCACCCACGTTCCTTCCTTTTCAAATTTATAAATATATATATATATATATATATATATATATATATATATATATATATATATATATATATATATATATATATCCTTTTGCAAAAGCTTTCCTGTCCTTCTCTTTGGTAATCTTTTGCAACAAATTCTCATCATATTCACCACTCACTCACTCTCTCTCTCTCTCTCTCTCTCTCTCTCTCTATCTCTATCTCTATCTCTCTATACAATTCTCTGCACTGCACTCTTTCTTTTTTGGTTCCATTGATTTCTCTGTCACTCCAATCCCTATACTGTGTTCCTGAAATTCTTGTTTCTTCAATGGAGAGCAACCCAGTTCAGCTTGTCCATCCTCTTGCTTTTGCTCTTCTTCTTCTCATTACTTCATTAGCTTCAATTTCTAAAGCAGACCAATATGTTGGTGCTACTTCCATCAAGACAGATGCAGCGGGCCTACTTATGTTCAAGAAGATGATCCAAAAAGACCCAAATGGAGTTTTATCAGGATGGCAGCTTAAAAGAAGTCCATGTGCCTGGTATGGAGTTTCTTGCTCTTTAGAAAGAGTCACTCAGCTTGATCTTACTCAAGCTAATCTTGCTGGGATTATATCTTTTGATCCTTTAGCTTCTCTTGATATGTTATCTGCTTTGAAACTGTCCTTTAATTCATTTCTTGTAAATTCTACTTCTTTGCTTCAGCTCCCACCTGCACTTCAGCATCTTGAGTTATCTTCTGCTGGAATTGTTGGTGTGATTCCTGAGAAACACTTTTCCAAGAATAGCAATCTTGTTTATGTCAATCTTTCTCATAATAATTTAACAGCTTCTTTACCCGACGATCTCTTGTCCACCTCTGATAAACTACAAGCCCTTGATCTTTCTTATAACAATTTTACTGGATCCATTTCGGGTTTGAAAATCGATAAGTACTCCTGCAGCTCCTTGTCGCAGCTTGATCTTTCTGGAAACCATTTAATGGATTCCATTCCTCCTTCCCTTTCAAACTGCACTAATCTCAATACTTTGAATCTTTCTTTCAATATGCTTACAGGAGAGATTCCAACATCTTTCGGCGAACTCGGTGGTTTACAAAGATTGGATCTTTCTCATAACCATCTCTCAGGTTGGATCCCTACTGAGTTGGGAAATGCTTGTAGTTCACTTTTAGAGCTTAAGCTTTCTTTTAACAACATTTCAGGTTCCATCCCTGTCTCTTTCTCTTCTTGTTCTTCACTGCAAATTCTTGAATTGTCCAACAACAATATCTCAGGTCCTTTTCCTGATTCTATTCTTCAAAATCTTAGTTCATTAGAGATCTTGCTCTTAAGTTATAATCTCATCTCTGGATCGTTTCCGGCTTCCATTTCCTACTGCAAAAAGTTGCGAATAGTGGATTTTAGCTCCAATAAATTTTCAGGTGTCATCCCACCAGATATATGTCCAGGTGCAGCTGCTCTTGAGGAGCTGAGAATGCCTGATAATCTCATCATTGGAGAAATCCCTTATCAGTTATGGCAATGTTCAAAGCTAAAGACGCTTGATTTTAGCATAAACTATCTTAATGGCTCGATCCCAGCTGAGCTGGGGAAGCTTGAGAATCTTGAGCAGCTCATTGCATGGTACAATTGGTTGGAAGGGAAAATTCCACCAGCATTGGGGAACTGCAGGAACCTGAAAGATCTCATTCTCAATAACAATCATCTTACTGGTGATATTCCTGTTGAATTATTCAGTTGCAGCAATCTTGAATGGATATCTCTCACAAGCAATCAGATCACAGGAAAAATTCCACGCGAATTTGGCCTTTTGTCAAGGTTGGCTGTTCTGCAGCTTGCAAATAACAGCTTGAGTGGTGAGATACCAACAGAGTTAGGAAACTGCAGCAGCTTGGTTTGGTTAGACCTGGGAAGCAATAGGCTAACTGGGGAAATTCCAGCTCGACTTGGCCGGCAACTGGGGGCAAAAGCATTG
>CATIWR010686326.1:0-10086 GCA_949677035.1 Omphalea diandra | reverse complement strand
AAAAGATTGAGTAGAAAAATGGCAAGAGTTTGGGTTACAAATTAATGAATTCTCTTTTTATTTTTAACATCTGTTTGGTGAGGTATTTATAGCCTTTACCTACCAAAGAGACATTGCAATAAAACTGGTAGTAAATCTCTAAAGTATGCTAGACAGATTTTGCATTAAATGTTTGTCAGGCTTCATTCACAGTCACTAGTACTCTTTAGCAGTCGCGATTTTCTAATTTTCCATATGGGAGCCCAAAAATACAACAGAAATAAAATTTCTAAATCATACATATTTCAAACTCTTAGATGTCTTTAATGATTAATCTTCCAAACTTCAAGTCATCTTAGGAGTAACTTGCTTCTTTCTTCAAATTAATCTTCACATAATCAACTTGTTTAACATTGCATAAAAGCTTCACCTTAACTATAGCTCTCCACCTTAATTGTAATTTTCCTCCTTATATATGTTATTTGTATAATAGCAACTCCACATTCAACCAAACTTATTAGAATCATCTTCAAAACTTTGATACCACTTGTTATGCATATATGTCATTATCATTGTAACTATAGAAGCATATAAACCATTAAGAAACAAAGCAAATCAAATGAAAAATTATACGCTACAGGTGTCATCTTTCATTATCATCAATAGCATCACTTACAATCAATAAATCCAAAGCTAATTCACAAATCCATTAACCCCATTACACCTAAGAGATCTTACTCACACATAATTACATATGTATATCACTTATAGCAACTAGAATAGTTTGTCCTTCTCATTCTCCTCTAGAGATAACTAAATTGCTTATTACCTTAACTACTATGGGCTAATGACCACCTAACCATAATGGCAAAAAACCCCCTCCCTCCCTCCCCCCCCCCCCCACAATAATGGTCAAAATTCCCTTTCTGTTGGACTCAAGTCTTTCACATCAACTAACCAAGCTCTCATCACCTTAAGCAAAAGCCTCTCTCTCTCCAATTGAAAATTTTAAATAACTCTTCCTTTAATGTTCCTATTTATAGAGGTAGTATTCTTCAACCCTACTCCAATAGGAATCTAAATCTAATAAAAATAACTCCAAAATGGAAATCATATAATATATAAGAAATAATCCTCTAATCTAATTGAGGAATATTTCTCTTATTAAATTAGAAAAAATATTTTTCACATCTCATTAAGAATTTGAGCCCAAAAAATCACTCTAAAAAAAGAGAACTGAAAACTAATCAAAACCCTAACTCATTGATGAGTGCTCTAGACTCCCACAAGATAGAAAACTCTAGCCCTCACTGAATTAAACCAAAAAAAAAAAAAAGTATTAAATAAATCATGAGAATTTGAAAGGGAAGTCTTACAAAATAATGTTTTTTTTTTCCTAGTTTGAGGATTTTAATAGTATAAATTTGCAATTCCATGCGATGGAATAGCTTCCTTTTGGCTGATTATTTGGAGAAAAAAGAGGACGAAATAGTTGTGTTCCTGAGATAACTGTAATGGAGATAGTTCTCTTTTAATTATTTATAGACTACAAGTGAAATTTTCTTTGAAGAAATTCTTACAAGTGAGGCTTGTTCTTGAGATTTTCTTGAAAGGTTTTTCTTATAAAAGTGATGGGCAGATGGAAGGCAGTGTTAGTTTCACCGAGACTAAATTGACATTGAATTAAATAGAAGTAATAGAATTAACTTTTATTGTGTTGAATAACAATAGATGTGCTTTTTTATGGATAAAAAGACTATACAGTTTAATAGTGATAAAACATACAGATACCTAAATTAATTTTAAAGGCCATGCTTGAATTGATGGATTAATCTATGGATCTTATTCAATGCATTCATAGCAGTTAGGTTTCTTCATACACTTCTTATTTGTGTGTTGCAAATGAGCATTGTTCTTGAGATTTCCTTGAAAAGTTTTTCTTACAAAAGTGATGGGTGAATGGAAGCCAGTGTTAGTTTCACTAAGAGCCAAATAAACATTAAATTAAACACAACTGATAAAATTAACTTTTATCGTGCTGAATAACAATAGATGTGCTTTTTTACTTTTTTGTGGATAAAAAGACTATAGTTTAATAGTGATAAAGCACAAAGATACCTAAATTAATTTTAAAGGCCATGCTGAATTGATGGATTAATCCATGGATCTTATTCAATGCATTCATAGTAGTTAGGTTTCTTGATACACTCCGGCCGTATTTTTTCTCTAGATTTTTATCCAATGATCCAAGACGTAATCCTAGATGCAAAAAAAAAAAATTAAATAAAAATAAGAATAAAGGTTACCCTAGACCTGAAAAAAATTAAATAAAAATAAGAATAAAGGTTTTTCTTAATTTTTAAACGTTCTTAGTATTTTATTTTTATTCAAGTACAACACTGTGATGCGAAAACATGTAACACTACCAGACATAATATGCAAAGCATGTATAGTTTACAAAGCCTCTGCTTAGAAGGAACAGTTCTTTCGACGGGCAACATCTACCACTCACCAAGGACAATCATGTGATACGATCAAAATCAGTTATTTACATGCTGAGTAAACCATACCAAAACCTTAAAGCAACTGGAGAGGCAAATAAATAGCTTGATCCATGATGCTTAGCATTTCCCGCCATATCCTGAAAGTTATATTGTAAAGTTGTTTTGGTGACACAAAAAGAAACCACCTATGGATCAAATTTCTAGGTAAACGTGAAGGCTCAGAGCCAGCTAATCCAAGATGCGTGACGGACAAAGGTGGCGGACGTGGGACAAGAGATTTTTTGGCTGTTAAGCACCAAGCAATTGGAAATGTTGGAAGATTCTCCACCTATTCACTTCATCACTTTCCTGAAAGTTCAAATGATTCATATTCCCTTCCAGTGGTGGAAGGCCATCTTCTGAATCACTAGAAGAGTCCTCGTCTTTGCTCATTTCTGCCCCTGTAGTATATAAACCAGATATTCTTGTGTCAATTTGTGATTTTTATTTTGTTATCTGCAAACAAATTTATGTGTTTTCCTCAATTAGATTGCAAGTGCCAGACAAGGAATATAATGATAGCACTTCAGAGTTAAAAGTGAAATGACTATCATACTGACTTTCTAGCTATTAAAAGGAAAATAAAAATAAGAACGTAAGATAGGCCTTAAAAGGAAATGACGTGGAGATAGACAGATTATGATCCCCAAAATGCATCCTAAAAGAATAAATTACTAAAACCCCTCACCATTCGGAAAGTTTTACATTCAAGATTGACTCCTTGCTTTATAAAGTGTAATTGACAGGAGAAGAACATAATTGTAATGGAAGAACCAAGGCATAAAAAAAGAATGGGTAGAAGTAAAATTTCACTCAATCTCACTTGGGCTCTTGCGTGTGCGTGTGTGTAGGGAAACATAGCAAGCTTATATCAGCTCAATACAGCTTGGTAATATTTAAAAATGACGTCAAGTTGCAAGCCTTACTTTACTGGACACGCGGTTACTACAATGCAGTACAGCAAGGAGAGTATGTGAAGTTAGTATTCTGTATTCATCAATAAAAGAAAGGTAGTATAAATGTAACTAAATCAGTTGGTCTCATAAAAAGCAAACAACAGAGGTCGATGCTTGGAGCATAATTTCTAAAGCTGAGATCTCCAAAAATGAAAGTTATACCACCTAAATATAAAGAGATATTCAATAATACCAAACAAACTGGCAAGAATGAGGAGCTTCCAGGAATTCTATAATCCAAGCAGAGAAATAAACTTTTCAGGTAGCACCTTCGCTTAAATTACATACCACTTCAACAAAAACAAATTCATCAAATTTAAATAACACATTGCTTTCCCTGATAATGATAGAATTGTGATGTACTCATTTTCAATACAAGACCTATAGAGTGCCCTAACAATGTGCAAAGAACACAATGGATTAACAGAGTAAGAGAAGTGCCTTCAACATCCAGGACAGCTTTTGGAACCTGACTTTGTAAAGAAAGCCAATCATTTTGGACAGAAATGACGGCAGCACTATTTTCACATTCAGAGTACGCCTTAAGAAGTTCTCTGCATAAACCAGAAGGCAAAACATCATAGAGAACATGAAAAGCATTAACATTATGACATATTAAGAGCAATGTCAAACTTCACATAGATAAGAAATATGATTGCAAGATATGAAAATGCACCCACCAAATGTTCCATCTCTTTCTAAAATCAAAACAAAGACAATACTGCTCCCCTCCCCCAACCACAATATATATTGAGTAGTGTGCACTCTGTATGATCATTTTCCATAAGTTCATTCTTGCTTGAAATGTTACAAATATGCAACTCAACAATAACCTCTCAAGCCAATTATATCACCCAGCTGAACGTCCAAAAAACCCTGTTTGTCAAAATTTCCAATTCTTCTCTCATAGCTTCATGATAACCACTTAATCCATGATGGCAGGGGCTTTACAACAAAAGGACGGCAAACATAAAACTCAAAGCAAAGAAGAGGAAACCCATCCTAGCAGAAATATACAGAAAAACATAAAGAAATTAATGCAACAGTACTTCAAGGTAGAACCATAGTGACTACAGAGTCTCACAGTAGCTTTTTCATGCTTTTCAAGGAAAAATTGAAACAAAACAATGCACCTGTTGAGGCTCAAGAAAGCATGACCCCATTTGAACTTGCCCAGCAACAGATCTATAGTTTCCTCTTCCCCACTGTTAAAAAAATCCAAATCAGCAAGAAAACACAGATAATTTGCTTTATGACCCTAATGTGCAACTTCCAATCAACAAAAGTAAGCTTAAACAGTTCCCACCAATATTATCAGTTACATCAAGTTGGATACAATTACTTGTTGAAGCTATTGTATAAGAACTTCAGTAATAAGATCCTACATGAATACAGTATAACCTCTATAAATTAATAGTGTTGAGACTATAATAAATCTATTAATGAAAAGAGGAATTAATTAATTGATAAATTAAAAACTCATGAATTTGTAGAATGTCTTTATTCAATAAACATGCATTTAATCAATTAAATTCATTGTATTTACCAATCAAATTAATTGAATATGAATTAATCCACTAAACATACATTAAAAAATAAATTTGTGGTACTTATCTACTTAATTAAATAATATTTAATAACATTCGTTGTAATTGTATTAATTTAATTAAATATATTTAATGAATTAGATTAAAAATAATCTAATTAGCATCAACAACACTTCAGAATTTTTATTGGGATTCGAGAATTCAACCCTAGAACTTCTAGATGCAATAAGAAAAATTAGAGATGAGATCCAACTAGTTTTAAATTTGAAGAAAAAACAACTAACAATAGTCATATTTTATTAAAATATCATAGTCAATTATATTTGTATATGAATGAGACCACAAAGTTATATAAGGGTTTTCAGAAAAGTATTATTTTATTAATTTATCGAAATTATAAATTTAGCCTTGCAGCCTATTAGCCCAAGTCAGGACCATAAAAATAATTATGTAATAGAGGTTATTAATTTATTAAGTATTAGCATATCCTAGGCGCCTATAGTTTGAAGTGTCAAAGTGCCACATCCATGCATAAGTATCCCAATCTAACTCGGACGCTTTCAGGGAAGTAAGGATTTAAGGTATCTGGAAAAAACTTAGGTATATTAAGCACAACCATCCAAGCAGACAATAAACAGAACAACTGCCTTCAGCCAATTCATGTTGCAGCAACCTACTGGAACCTGCTGCCTCTTGTTTTACCAAAAACACACATTACCAGCACACAACAATTACCTATGCCATTATCACAACTGTGTGTACCACCATCACCAACTAAATCACACCATCAACCAATAATACTGCCACTCGTATATCATATCTTGTATTTCACACCTCATTTTCCAGTTTTGTGTCTCTTATAGTAAGGATTTACTTGGTTGCTATTATCAAAACTATATTCTGTTAACATAAAACTATCCTTTGAAATAGAGTATGCCCATACATACAACTTTCTTTTGTCTTGAAAGAATTTTATCAAACTGCTGTTATATGCAAGATTGAATAGCTACAGCCAGCACGACTATATGCTAGACTCATTTTCAAGGTCCTCCGATGGAATTAAGCAAAAGTCTTCTCCAGTGAGATGTAACAGCATGCACACTCTTTAGCATATAAAACCTTTAGCAGAAACCACAGTAGTTTCAGATGGCTCTGCTTGAGGTTTTTCACATTTGTCTTGCCTAAAAACTTTATACCCTTTTTTTTAAACAGATAATAACTCTAATGTTAATTTAGTCCTGAACTATGCAACCATAACAAGACCAGTTTATTAGGAACCAGGAGCAAGAAACTGGTCCCAATTATGACCCAATGTTACGTGATACACCCCCTATTCTGAAATTAGCATAATAATTTTCTGTAAACTGAACACAAGATTGAAAGAACAAATAACAATCCATCATAAAATTAGCACACAATAAACATTTCATGTATTGTAAGGTAAGAAACTTTGTCACCATAAAAGCAAAGTTGCAGATAATGCTTATATGCAAGAGAGCTCAAAAGGTCGACCATAATTTACAGGATTTGCTGCTACAAGCCAAGGCACTGCAACAAATTTTGAAACTCATGACAAAGCAATTCATTGGGCATATAAGCATGAAAATGACTTCATTCTACATGATCATCAACAGTGCAGGAGCTACCTACTTTGCAAGATTTAAACCATAAAAAATCCATGAAACGAAAGAAGAGAAAATAAAATTTTAATAATCATTGGTTTTAAGGCAGACTCACTTTCTCATTCTCAAAAGTTAAAGAAATGTTGATTATCATAAAATTATGGTATGGCTTATGAAAATTCTATTCCATGTCCAAAAATAAATTGAATACCAATGCAAACAGAAGATCAATAATAAGTGGCAACTTAATCAGGAAATCAACTCACAAATGAATGACTTATCTATCACTCACAACAAATATCTTTACTATTAACTAAAAGCAAAACACACATTTTGGGAAACAAATAAACAGCCAAAGCATCATTTTTATCAAATTTATTTTCATCCATGTCTATGAAATACACAATGCTAATCAAAATTTCTTGTCTACGATGTCAATTAAAGTTCAAAAAACAAAGACACAAGATGAAAATCAATAAAACTGAAACTAATCCTCAAATTCAGGGGCAATAATAACGTTCTCATGATTATGAAATGAAATTATGCAAACACGCTCCATACTTATGTTGACAAGTTAAAGAATCAATAGAAACAGTACTGAAGCATAACATGCATGGCTCATTAGTAATGAGCATTAATGCAAAAACCCTTATAAGATGTATGCATCACTTTGAATGAAGGAAAAGCAAGGACCAGTATTTACATGCTTAAGTAAAATAAGATGCTCTCAAAAGGAAAGAAGAACTAAGGTCCATACACAAACGAGGAGCAGCACAACGCAGTTTCACAAACGATACATCACTCAAGCGTGCCCACGAGTAATCCACTACAGCTAATCCTTTCCTCTTTGTTAAGCTGTAATCTTTCTTTAGAGACACATTGGTTTCCAACAGGACTGCCAACAAGGAGATACAGAAGGGTGTAATAAAATGAATAAAGAACATGATTGGGCCCCCAAGCCCGACATAAACCAAGGGGTCTCAGACAAAAACAATAGCAAGTAGTCCAGCAATTTGCATCATCTACATTATAATAATGTCTAACAATAAGGAGTGAAATCATTAATTCTAAGGATCTGTCAAACTCATACTGTTCCCCCCTCCACATGGTAGCATCATATTCCAAAACCAACTCATAGGAACCCTATAATTAATTGTATTCTTCTAAGCCACAAACACCTAGCAGATAGACAGGGATCCAGGGGGGCATATTGCAAATTGAAGCATGAAAAAAAGAATTAGAAGAAAAGCTGTTGAGGAGGAAGAAACTAGGTCAGAAACTTATAAGGTAATGAAGAAAGGCTCTTTACCTTAAAACAACGCCTCCGAAACCATCACTGACACACAACTCCTGCAAAACGTCATTTAATGACCTATTTAATTGCATGTGAAGTAGTTTATTATAATATTGAACGCCTTTCGTGTATAAAAACTCAAATGAACATAAACAAAATGATCCATCAAATATGCGAAAGTGACTGCAGTTGCTACTCATTATTTTTGCCAAACTACCTTGTTGAATTCTGCAGTGAAATAAAGTTAAGGATTGCAAAAAAAAAAATGACCTGAGGTTTAAAATTCTGAAATGATATCAACCATTAATGCTGGTTAATGGTTACCAACAAAAGCAACGAATGCATCATGATGCGCAAGCATTTGCAGAGCAATGGAGTGCCAAGTTCCGATAAATTCTTACATCAACAAGCACAAGCCACTACAACAGCAAAGATATGTAAAATCTATGAGTTTCTCTTACTTGGCATCTATTACATTTGTCTACCAACCTTCCTAGAATAAATAGCATTGCCTAACATATTAATCCTTTCTACATATAAAAGATCAAGATCCCAATCTAACAAGCTTCTGCATCATCTCTATTGCCAGCCGTCTACATGTAAAAATAAGTTTCTCCCTCCAAATATCCAGTAGCTAAAGAAATTCAAAAATAAAAAATAAAAATAAAAAACAGAAAATGCACAATAAATTGAAATTGGCATCATATTCTTATAAGCAAGGAATATTGTGAACTGCGATGAACTGGATACAAATTGTCACAAACTTAATACGGATAACATTATATATCTGTGGTGCACAAAAGACTACAACTACAAGAGAGGCAAACTCCTCTCAGGCATAATGAATAAACCATCCGAAATGCAAAATGTGGAAATGAATTTGTTCAGATACTTTCTTTCAACAAACCAAATCTTGCAAGGTTGCGGCCAGTACACCTCTTTGTATCGCACTGTCCAAAGTCCTGAACAACAAAATATAACCAACTAGAATTAAACAAAACTCAATTGGAGGAACCTAATATGAATCTTTGCTGACATTAAAGTTGCAATTTATCATGTAAATTCATCTATAAATTGATAGTGCTAACTGGACGTACAAAATTGAGATCAAAAAATCATATTAAAATACAATTGAGGATATCCACATACCTACATTGCCAGCAGAATTCAAGGGATATTTGTGTCCTCTTCTGGAACTGCCAAAAAAAAAAAATCATTACCATACAACAATATAACAAAGACCTGATGTCGAAAAAAAAGGAGGACAAAAACCAAGAACAGGGATGAAGCAATACCTTGATCAGATGGGAGAGACTCATCTTCCCTGCAAGAAAAAAAAAAGTGCAGAATTGAAGAATGGAATGGAATTCATGACAAATATGAAGTTGAGGTTTTAAAACTGGAATTACCTTTCAAATCGATTGGTGGTCGTGCTGCTGCAAGTGAATTGCCGACGATGGAATTTGTGGGTTTTGGATCGCCTGTTTTTGCTATGACAATCTTGTCCGCATAAATTAGCAACCGAACCGAATACAAGGATTACTGGAAATTTAACAGAAACCATTAGCACTCATAGATAGAAGCGACTAGCAGGTTTATGCACGCACGTGTTACTCACTTATAACCTCCATAAAGTAATACTCGAGTTAATTTTTATTTTTTAAGATTTTTAAAATATAATTATATACTTATTGAATGATATAAATTAAAAAATTCAATATCAATAATATATTACCCACTAAATTTTGACATATTATTTATTATTTTGAATATTCTATTTAATTTTTCAATAATTATCTATTATTTTTATACATAATAATTTTTATTATAAGTTATATATAGTTTGAGGTTATAGAAAAGACATAATTCTAATATGAATTAATATGATTTTGAATTTTTGGTAACTTTAGAGGTTTTAAGAGAAAATAGTAGAACAAAAAAAATGATAAGACATATATAGAGAAATTTAATTGATGTGAATAATTTGTCATTAATAAAGTTGAGTTTTTATCTCACACACACACACACACACACACACACACACACACACACACACACACACATATATATATATATATATATATATATATATATATATATATATATATATATATATATATATATATATATATATATATATATATA
>CATIWR010686325.1:0-19563 GCA_949677035.1 Omphalea diandra | reverse complement strand
ATATAACTGCACCTCCAAGTTTCGAGAACTAAAAGGCAAGTAAAACAAGTGGGCTTTTCTTGGTTTTTTTGTGACAAATTTTTTGCTACCTTCAAGCAGTTTCATGAACCATCCCTCTGAAGCATATATACCCTTCAGTACTGGCGCATGTACTATGGGCTTTTCGCCTTCCTTGTAAAAATATACTTGCAACTTGTCTTCCATTAATTCATAGCTCCTGAAAATTTAATGATATGAATTGCATTAAATAACCCTTTTAAATAGAAAATTTTTGCTTAAGAAAGACCAAGTATTATGTCTGTGCACCAGCTGCATGATTGCTATGATTCTCAAGCATTGAAGATACAATTACGTGTAAGTGATGAAATAATACTCAATGGATTTAACAAGTTTACCTTTTGAACTTTGAGATGTTCCAGTAAAGAGAAGCATAAAGTATAGGGTCATTTTTCACATTTGGTGCATTCTCAATCTGTGATTTTGCATCAAGTAGCTCTTGGTCAACTGCTGAAGCCCATCGTGGTCTCTACAATTCAGTTGTTAAATGTTTAAAACAAAAAAAAGAAGCAAATATCATGTAAACTTTATCCTGAGAAAACAACAGAGAGCAGAAATTTCATAAATACCATCAAACTAGGCGAAGACCAACTCTGAAGAAGTAAGTTGTTCATCTCAGAAGCTAAAATTACTCCAGAGATTGGTAGTTTGCGCATTTTCTTCATATCTGAAACGGTAGTCATAGAAGAATTATCATACAATGTAGCATTGCTATTTTGTAATTTGCTTGATTCTCCACGACTTTTCAAACTTGTTGTTTCTTTTTCTTCCACAGCAGATGTGTCGGGTTCAGCATGTGAAATAGGAGTTACAGTATTAGAATCCACATTCCTTGAAGATGCTATTTTAGGTGATGGATCTACTCGTGGCGAGACTGGCACAATGGATCGCTTATCAGCATCTGAGGTTCCAGCACTTTCTGATGAGAAACTAAAATTTTTTTCAGGAAAGCTCTGTTCAGTTTCTTCTGGTGCTGCCCTATTACCAGAATCCACCATAGAATGAATATTTGGCTGTACCAGCTGTTTAAATGTAGACTCATTATCATGTTCCATTCCAGAAGACTTGTTCAAGCCTATTCTTGCTTCTGATACAAAGTCATAATTTACACCTGAAGTTTTGGTGTGTTCAACAGGGAAACCAATATTTTTTGCAGGAAACATCTGTCCAGTTTCTTCTGGTGCAGACCCAGTATCTGAATCATTGATAGGAACTACAGTAGAGTGCACATTTTGTTGTACCACTACCACCTGCTGAAGTGAAGACCCGTTACTATGGTTATATATTCCAGAAGACTTGTTCAAGACTACAGTTGCTTCTGAAACAAGGTAATTACTTGCATCCTTTTCCTTTTCATAATTATTAGCTATCTCATGAGCATCGTCAGCATCAGTAGAGTTTAAACCATTAAATAGAGTCATGTTACCAGCTGTCTGAGATTTGGATATTGCACCATCAGATGACAGGTTACCATTTTCAGTGGTATGATATGTATGAACCAAAGATATAGATGATATAATATTGCCGGACGGTAGTTCAAAACATTGGAATGTTATTATCACAACAAACATCAATCCCACAAGCCATATCAGTCTCTGGGTTTCCATCGGCCACCAATATCCAAACTCTTGACCCATTGGAAAGCCACACTCTATTAGAAGTCTGACTTCTAACGCTAGATATCATCCCTGTACCAAAATTAAGTCAAAAAGAAAAGAAGTCCCCTTTCCTAAAGAGGCACAAATTCAATAAATGTGCAGCAACTCCTCAACTCCACCACAAACTTATAACATAAAAAATTGTGATGCATAAACAAAATATCATGCACAAATGGATCAGCATCAGTATTTCAGAAAGTTCCACAAAGTAAACACTCCATTTTTTCAGCACATCTAGTAGCATAAAAGTAGAACTTGATGTTAATGAAAATTGAGCAGAGACATCATTATTAAAAGATGTGAAACTCAACATTTCTCATTGTCCCGTTGCTAAAAAGAAAAAGGCAATACTTCACCAAAGCAGCCCCTTCCCCCAAAACTCAAGGTATTGAAGAAAATTTCAATACAAACAGACGAAATCAAAACAAACTAAAATTCAAACCCAAAAAAAAAAAAAAAAAAAAAAGAATCCAATAAGACAATAATGGAGAGGGAAAAGGAGGATTATTAACAAACAACTTTTGCAATAATTACCAAATTAGTGATCAATCAAGCAATCATCCCAACATTACTTAAAAATCTTTTTTTTTTAACAACATTGAATCACAATTAAATAAATGATGCAACAAATAAACAAAATAAAAATCTAAACTTTCCTTACACAACAAGCATGCAAAACACTTTATACACAAACAAAGCAAACCCAGGACAGATTTTCAATCAAAATGCTGAAATTAACAGAAATACAAATACAGAAGGGAAAAATTACCACATAAGATAAAGAGAGACACCACAGAAATGTGATTGTTAAGGTAAGACTCTGTTTGGACGGTGCAGGAAAGAAGAGCATAAAGGGCGAAAAGGAAAAAGAAAAGAAAAATGAAAGAAAACAATTATATGGGTATGGAGCGGGATTGATTAATCAACAAAGTTTTGGGTCAAAAGTCGCCAGTTGTAGATTCAGCGTATTCTACCACGTTCCCTTCATCCTTTTTTACTCTTCAGCAACCAAACACTGTTCTTCCCCCCCCCCCCCCCCTTAATTGAAGTGAAGTTTACCTGTTTGTGTGGTATATGCAATGGCTTTTTTTTTATTTTGCTGCTGTTTCACCTCATTCTTCGTGACCGGTAACGGGCCAGAAGCGTAGAAACAGCCATAAGCCATTTTGTTTTGGACAAGGAAAGGGGGCCTTGGTCGTCGACTCACTTTTTAACACCATACGCTATCCTTTTTACTTTGACGTTCTACGTACATTTCTACTAGTCCACGAGCATTCGCATCACACTCGCACAGAACATAACTGACTCCAAACATTTTGCAAAATTAATTTCTTTTATTTCTCGTTAATTTTGTAAAATATTATTCAAACACTAAAAATAAATAGATATAAATTAACCTCCGAAAAAACAATTATAAATCTTAATGAATTTGAATGAAATACTTCCCCCATCGTATTAAATCTTTTTTTTTTTTTGGTTATTGTCAAAGAATATCCTTTATAATTCAATTTTTAATTATATATTTAAATTATAATTAATTGTGTAGAAAATAAATTTATTTATTAATTAAACTTAAATTTTAAACTATATAGACATAATTATTGATAATACAAATATAATAATTAAATAAAAATACATGTTTATTGTTAACTTATTAAATTCTTTTAAAAAATATGAAAATCATTTTAGAAAGTATAAAAATTGAATTTAAACTTAATCATAGTTCAAATTAGTTTTAAAATAAAATTTATATTTTTGATAGAGAAATTGTTATTAATGATATTTAATTTTAAAGCTTGTTTTAAAGCATTTTTAGTAACTAGTTTTGAATTAAATTTCAATTAATTAAATAAATTTCTTATTTGATATAAATTTTAATTCAGTTACAAACTTAAATTATGATGTAAAAGTTCGTTTATTATGTTTAAAATATAAACATTGTTTTGGGCCTTTTAATAAACAATGATTTGATTTTAATTGAGATTAGAATTCAAAATTTTATAATATAATATCGTAAAAACTAAATTAATCAGGCGGTGGGCTTTCATTCATAATGATTTATTAATGATATTTTGTGATTATTTATTTATTGGATAAAAATATTCTACATATTTACTGCTAAACTCAATAACAAACAAAAAAGAGCATCAAATCAAGTCTTTTTTCTTTTTTTTTTTCCTTTAAAACCTTGCTTTATTCAATTATTGTGTGTTGAATAATTCTATGCTGGTTGGAATGGGTTCAAAAAGATTAAACAATGGATCAAAGGTTTAGTTTGTGGAACCCTTGAGTCTGGGCTGATTTTTGTTCTTTAATAAGGAGATTCAATGAATTTTCATTATTCCATAAATCTGATTTTGTATTTTATCTTCTTTAAGACAAAATGATTTGTACTTACATACTAACCTCATAATAATATTGAATTATAAATTTACAGATGAATCAAAGCCAAAACGCGTTAAGATCAGAGATTTTTGACAGCTCATTCACTAACATGGCGGCGCTCATATTCATTCAATCTAAGCCAGACTTCGAAACATACTCCTAATGCATCTCCAAAATATAACAAATGTGTTAACCACCGACTTTTAGACATTAACAAAATATGTGTATAAGGCTATTTTTTATTTAATATTTGTTTCAATTTAATTTTTCTACTCAATTTAATCTCTATGAAAACTATGTTCAACCCTATTTTTTAGAATAATGAATCAAATATAAAGAGTTATTTAATATAATTTTGAAACGTAATATGAATTAATTAAATATGAGAAATGTTAGTTACTCTAAGAACCAATTACTTTGATAACTTTATTAAATATTAATACAAGTATTTCAAAAAAAATTGATTCAGCTTCGTCAAAAAAAATCTCAATTATTTTTAGTTCAATGATAGTTTTGATTCAATTTTTTAATTTGTCTCAGTTACTCAAGAACTATATTCAACTATATTTTTCAATATAATACATAAAACGAAAATTTTTTTTATATAATTTTGTGATATGAGATTACTTAATTAAGTATAATTTATCAGTAATTAACCCTATAGTAACTCGCAGCATTTATGGTTTACGGATTACAGTGACGTGTCGTCTATAGTCCTCTAACCGACAGCACTGTAGTTTTTCTCTACGAGGGAAGCTGACCCAATCTCACTGCTGAAACCCTAGCAACCTTGAGATGATGGAGGTGGAGCGGGACGATGGCCGTACACAAAACCAGCTGCGACCATTTTCTTGCTCCCGCCACATCCTCCACCGCGCCCACGGCTCCGCTACTTGGTGTCAAGGTTAGGTGGCTTTTTTTTTTTTTCCACATTTTATTTAGGATAAGTGTTTATATTAATTTGAGTAATACTAATAGGAGATAAAAAGGTCGTAGCAGCTGTTTATGGTCCAAAAGCAGGGACAAAGAAGAATGAGATTGTTTTGAAGTCATTTGGAAATCTCAAACCGGGCAGATTGGTTAGTCATTACTACTAATTTCACTTGTTAAATACTTTCATTATCAGTGCTTTGTGGTCTCATTGGAGTTTTGGTGGAAATTCCCAATTGTTTAGGGAAACTGGAGAAGGAATATGAGATGATACCGAAGAAAACATTGCAGAGTATCTGCAACCCCAACACCACCGCATCAATCATAGTTCAGGTTAATCAGCTGCTACTCGGGTTCAATACTTATATCTCCTTTGAGAAACATGTTTTCAACATAATTGAAAATGCTTCATTTTCGTTTCTTTTCAGTATTATCAAGAGATTGGGCCACAGCTCAATGTACACGCGCACACACACACACAAGTAGAAATTATAGTTCTTCCAATTTCTTAAATATTGTTGCATTTCTAGATAATCATACCTTCTTGGTGTAGGCAAAGATTAATACTTTGGAAACTTGGATACTCAGACTGATGTATGGTTCTAATTTAGTTGGACACTACTATTGGGAACGATAAAGTATTGGGCTTGCAAACAAGACTCTCATTTCTTTGTGTCCTATGTTCATATCTATAATTGCAGTGTGCATCATTATCATTCAATGTTTATCTTCATTGTGCAGGTTGTTCACGATGATGGTTCTGTATCCTTTAAAGACTTAGTACAGTGTCCTCACTCTCACACAGACTCACTGATCATTTCATGTCTTCCTCTTTTCCTTCTTCCTTTTATTTTTTTTTTTTAATTTAAGTTTTACGTGGTATCACAACTCACTCTCTAGTCATTTCTCTTTCTGAATTTCATAGACCGTACCTGTAATTCTTCCTAAAATAAAGCATGTGTGGTCCAATATATATATATATATATATATATTGTACTGATGAGATATTTTATTTGCTCTCACTTTTTTTCTGCCCTCAATGATGTCAAATCTTTTTTTTTTTTTCTTTTCTTTGGCATTTTGTGGGGTTCATAATATTTTTCCTTTTTGCTTATGATTCCAATTGTTAACAATAAGAAGCATTTTGCTTCGCACAAATAGTTTCAAGTGCTGATCATGGCCCTTTTTAATCTGCAAAAAAAATAAAAAATAAAAAATAATAATGATACACAGTTTTGCGTGACCATGGATTACACACTTAGCTGTATGCCGGTCAGTGTGCTCTTCTTTATTTTTTTAGTTATGAGTTTTCTATGAGGATTTGGTGCGATGAGTGTATTCTTGATTGAAATTATTTTAGCTTCTGACATGTGCCATAAATGCAGCATGTGCTGCACTTGTAGATGCTGAAATTCCTATGAAGCATCTTGCTGGTAATTGAGACTTTCTGTCATCTTCATTTGCATACAGTTTTATTGGTTGTGTAACTAATGTTATACTGCTTCGCGCAGTTGCAATATGTTGTTTGGCAGAAGATGGATATGTTATGCTGGATCCCACTAAGTTAGTGGAATAGGTTTTACCATATCAAATTTGTTTACAATTTATCATATGCCCTCTCCATTGTAATTGAAGTTTTGATCAGAATTTGTCTTGCTCATATGGATTTCTCCAATCTGTAATTGGAGATCTGAGACCCTCTTTAGAACTTTGAAGTTTTCAAATCCATAAGCAATACCACATTCTAAGTGGTTGTGAACCTTTATTCATATTGAAGATATACTATTTTGGTGCTTCTTCTTTATACTTGAATTGGCTATACGCCTCCTTGTTTGCATAACTTAAATTAATTAATGTCATATTATACTTGAATTACACTTCCCAGTTTGTACATGATCTTGTTATGTTTTGCCAGAAAGTGAAGGGATTTGCATATTTGGTTTTCCCAAACCCAATTCACTCTGTTCTACCAGAAGGATCAACACTTATGGAAGGTGAACCAGTGGAACATGGGATCATCACCTCTGTCACCCACGGTGTGATTTCAGGTATATGCTCCCCTAATTACGCAATGCTGTTTCAGAAATACACATTGTTGAAGGTATTAAACCTATGGCAGTTACATCAACAAATGTCTTATGTTCACTGTTATGCCAGTAAAATTTATCATACCTTGGTGAATTTCAAATCATACATCTGTGTCTAGCACCTAGTCAAAGTTTGGCAGAGAACTTGATTGAAAACACAGGCACAGGCACATGTGCACACACAAAAAAAAGGGTGACATTCAAGGTACTTCCTGCTTTTGTGCTGCAGTTGATCAGATTGATATAAGTACCATGCTGAATAATGCACAGGAAGTGATTGCCTTCCTTTTTGAGCAGCAAGTTGTGGAAAACTTTGTTTGATTTTCCCAAATAATTGAGACTGGTGATGTAGCTACTATGATCATGTTTAGCGTCTGCATGCCTGATGCTGTATCTCTTCTTTGTCTTTGTCCAAATGAAGTATATCAAAAGCTTCAGAATCCAATTCCTTCACCAATTCTTTATCTTCTTCCCTCTTCCCTGCACTTGGCATTATAATGAAACCATAAACTTAATATTAAGGAACATAAATTGAATACTGATGGTTATTGGTATTTGTGGAATTTATTTCGTCATTAGCAGACTCATTTGGTCACATTCTTCCTTTATATTGTAAAATATTTTAAGTTGACAAGAATAATCGTTATTGGATTCTAACATTTTGGCATGTAAGCCTCACTCCCCCTCATGGCTTGTTCTTGGACCTTCTAAGCCACATTCTTTATGGCTTTCTAGGGTTCAAGGCTTGTGTTACCTGGTCTGATTCTAATATTGGTCCTCTTAATTTGTTTCCTAGTGGAAGAATATCTCAACTGTCTAGAACTAGGACGTGCAGCATGAGCAAAGTTGTCTGATTTTCTTAGGAGGAGCTTAAAATTACATCTTCCAAATGACTCCTCAAAAGTTGGTTGATTTGGAATATGATGGGAAGTATACTTAAAAGCGGAGGTTACCTATGGGAGGTCTATACTCTCATCAGGCATTGGCAGCTGTGCTTGAGTGAGCATCCGACCCAATAGATATTTGTAATAGTTGTATGGAAACTGCATTATATGCAGTAGATGAAGGTTTCAATCCACATTTTTTGTAGTCGTCTTGACAAAGTTTTGTTGAAATGTCTGTTTCCGTCTATGTAATATCAAAATGTATGTTTTATTTTCTTGTCTTCACTAGGTGATTAGGTACACATTTGGAAAACTGTGCTTCCAATTGTTCACATGGTTTTGGGAGGATTCGGGGCTGGATCTGCTAAGGAAACCGGGAATTGAGAGGAAGCTGGCTATAATTATACTTCAAATTTGCAATTTTCTTGGTAGATGGCCGTAGTTCTATGTTTTGGTGGGCAAGTTCTTATGAAGAGGCCTTAATCATGATTCTCTGAGTATTGAAGACTTCGTGTTAAATTACAAACCAACACTATCTGATATCCACATCCAGAGGAGCCCCAGTCCAAGTTCCGCTCAACTCCTCAAAGGATCTTATTTTGAACTAAATCATGTTTAAATAGTTTTAGCCCTTAATTTTGAAATTAATTGTTGAAATCTTATCGAAAGTTCATTTTAAAAAGTTGGGCAATGGGTGGTTATATCTTAAATTTGAATCTCAATTACGGTCCATTCGGATGACAATTGAAAATTGGAATTCAGAATTATAATTTCAATTTTAATTCTGATAGAATTGAAATTGAGTTTAAATTCTAATTCTAGTGTTTGAACTATGCATATCTTATTAAGCAATATTCCTAGAGTTTGAGCTTAAAATTAGAAAATTGGATTAGACTTAGCATTTTAAAATTTATTAAATTAGTACCGATCAAAATTTTAATTCTTGATGAGCTAGTAAACACTAGAAATAAAATTTTATAGCTCAATTTTAATTCTCAATTGGGAAATTGTTTTTGCAACTACTATTTTTTTCTTTACATTCTCTTTCTTTTTACAATCACTTTTTATTTTAAATTTTTTTTTTCACAATCCCCTCTTTCCTTTTCTATCACTTTAACTTTTATAATTCCTTTTTCTGAATTATAAATTTTTTTTTTTATCTCTTTCAATTGTATAATCTTTTTTTCATATTAAAAACCTCATTTTCCAATTTCATCATAAACTCTATATATTTTATATTAAAACAAACTATCAATTCAAGATAAATACCTCAGTATTTGATGACTTTAATCTTTAATTTTAAGTAGAATTAATGTCACTCGATAACCATTTAAAATCCAAAGTAAATTGAATTTTTATGAAACAAAACAATTAAGTAAGAGAAAAGGTAAAAAAAAAAGGTAAAATGAGAATTGTACTAGGTGAGCACGTACACACACACAAATATAAAAGATCTACATAATTAAATAATATTCAATTCTCATTAATCCAAGACAAATTTTAAAGTGAAAAGTTCAACCATATAAGTTATAGAATAACCATATCTTGTTGAGAAATAACAATAAATTTCTCACTATAATGAATACCTATTTTTTGTGATCCTATTTAAGGGTAAATGCATGATAAAATTTTAAAATATGTTAATTAAAAGAAAAAAATTTTAAGACTGTAAGTAATAACTTGTAAAAAGAAAATGTGAATTTAGATATAAACGAATTATACATAAATAATAATGGTGAAAAATGTAATTTATTTAAAATATATAAATAATTTAATTTATTAAATTTTATCATAAATGTAAAAAGAGAATTGAGAGTCGTAAATAGAATTTTCTTTCTAAATTTTAATTTTGAGCTTAATTCTATGACCGAAAGATACCTTATTAATTTTGAATCATCCAACGACAGAGACTAGCATTCTAGTTCCAACTTTAGCTATCTTTGGAACCATTCTTTTCATGTTAATATTTTGTAGCGATAAGATATTAGTTGAAACCAAGGCGTTTTGCTATGGTGTGACTGACATATAGGGCTTGCTTTTCTTTTTTCTGGAACAGTATATATTAGTAGTTAGTAGATATTACAAATAATAATTACTCTAGTAGTAGATTCGTCTATTGTGTGAAATAATTATAATCATAAATTTAATATTTATTTTTATTCAATAATTAATTAACAAATTGAATGATTAATTATTATTTTATAAAAATATTATTAAGTAAATAAAAATAATAAAATAGATTTTTAAAATTTATAATTATGTACAAAGATAATTATAATAAAAAATTATCTATTAATTCATATGTTTAATCTTGTGTGGTACAATTTTAAGAAAAAATTTATTAAATTTAAATGAAGTAAATTTTTGATAATCAAAACAAATAATGTAAGTATTATATATATATATATATATATATATATATATATATATATAGTCTTTTATTCATACCTTAAATCTTCTGTAATATAATTTGAAGAAAAATTAAACTTGAACGAAATAGTTCCTAACAATCTATTAATACTGCTGCTAGCTTTTATACACTCAGAATTTTCAACAATAAATGAATTAGATTTAATTTTAATTTTCTATTTAAATAAATTTTTACTTTTAGATTTTTCTAATTTTTTTTTAAAAAAATTGTTTAGAATTTTCACTTTTTAAATTTTTATAATTTTTTGTTTAGAAATTTCTTTTATATGATTTTAATTTTTTTAAATTTTGTTATTATTTAGATTTTTAATTTTCTATTTAAACAATCTTTTTTTTATGTGGCAATCAATTATTCTAATTTTTTTTAAAAAATTTTTTAATATAATAATTTTCTATTATATAATATAAAATAATAATATGTGACAACATTATATATAATTATTTGATAAATAAAAAATAATTATTTAAAATAATAATGATTTCAAGTTAACTCTAAAATTAGAATTAATGATATAAACATTGATTGATTCTGTCATGCTAAATTGCTTTCTAATTCACAATAAAATAATGCTGACAAATCAAGAAAAGGAGCCCCTGGGCCTCGTTTGTTTGAAGGGATTTTATGTATTTTATCAATTTTATGGATTTGTGACAAATCCACGCATGTGGTTCCAAAAATTGGGATTAAATTTCACAGATTTTTGAAAATCCATCATATATCCACATCTTTCATTTTTGAGGGTTTAGAAAACCCACATCTCATATGGATTTTACTAATATTTCAAAAAATATTCATTTTAACAAATTAATATTTTCAAAATTAAAATTAATGTAATAAATTACAAAATTCTATACTAACTAGCTTGATAATATTATATTCTCATAAACTTACTTAAATATATTTAAATTACACATTGATTAGTATAATTTAAAAATTATAAATTGTTATTTATTTTAAAACTAAGTGTCAATTATAATTAAGAAAAAGAATAAAAATGGATTCTAACTTGTTTGAATCTCTAATTTTAGTTTTATAATTTATTTTATATTTTTATAACTTTAAAAATGAGCAAATTAGAGAAACTGAATTTAAATATAATTTAATAAAAGCATTATTCATCCTCTCACTACTTAAAATATTTTTTTACAAAAATTAAACTAATGAGTTGTATAATCACTGAAATTGAGTTGAATTTTTTTATTTAATCTGAGATTGTTTAATCGCTTAATATGTTACTGCAAGCTCAAATAAGTAAAAATATTGTAAGTCTAAATTATAATAAAATAAAAGAAAAAATTATGTTCCAGCATGTTCAAATCCTTGATTTTAATTTTACAGTTTATTTCATATTTTTTTATACTTTTAAAAATGATAAATTAAAGAAATCAGATTCTAACTTGTTGGATTTTCAATATAATTACATAAAATATAACTTTTTATCTCAGCATTCAAAATATTTTTTTTTTAAAATAAACATTTAGCTATATAAGCTTTCAAATTTAGTTAATTTTATATCTAATTTGAGATTGTGTAGTTTCTTAATATTTTGCAATATATTCTGATAATTAAAAGTATTGTTTTATATATATATATATATATATTTTTTGGTAGAGTATCCTTGCAATATGTAAACATGAGTTAATTCTTCACAGATAATTCCTCTCATATATATAATATTATTATATCATATTTATGTATTTTGAAAATATTTTAATGTTTAAGTACTACAGGTTTGAATTTTCGAGCTGCATTTTATATCAAAAAGATAATTAATGACTTGGTTTTTTTTTTTTTTTTTATAGTGAATGCATAAACTAAGAGTCACATAAATATGAGATAAATATATTATAATTTTAATTTATATAATGATATTTATATCATTTAATATAATACCTTTATATAAGTTTTACATCAGATAGAAAAAATATATATGTGAATGTCATTATCAGGTCATCTTAATCGGTCAAATTGGTTTTCCTCCAGAATTTGAAACTACTTGTTCGTTGGTCAAATTGAGTTTCCTAACGGAATCTAAAGCTAAAAGTACATTCGATGATCTTTAACTTATACAGGAAAAACATCTATTTGAATGTCTTTGTCCGATGACCACATACTATATATATATATATATATATATATATATTTTGGGTTCAATCTATCTATCTATCTTTTGATGGACAAAACTAATAAAGGAAGAAGCAACAAAACTGAAAGGTATATAATGAAGAGAAATATCTTCAACAATAATGGAAATGAAGATAAACATCGAGCGGTGGAGAACACAAGGCGGAACAAAACATTAGTCTTCAAATTAAAGAAGCGATCTCCTTTGTCTCAGCTTAATACATTCTTCGTTGGAAAGAAACTAAACCAGGCACAATGCCCATACGTGTATAGCTTGATTTGGAATTTGCTTCAATTATTCTATAGAAAATAACTTACTGAAAAAAAAAAAAAAGGAAAGTTATGTGATTGCAATAGTACAAAAACTATACATGCCACTAATTTACTATCATTTGATTTTGAAACATCATCGTAATTTTTTTTCTTTTTGTGGTGTAGGGTAAAATAATAGTAACACATTTAACTGTGATTAATTGTTATCGTAAGTTGATAGGTTCAAAATCTTGGGTTTAACTAGTTCGAAATCAGCTCAAAACTAAATTGGGTTAAACTCAAAATTAGATTAGTTAATGGGTGATTAATTATAGAATTATACTGAAACTGGCAGTTTGGACTTTTCAAAAAATCAGGCATTTTTCATATGCCATATACAGAAATAATATATACTGTACTGTTGCAATTTTTGAAAGGTAGACAGCCAGTGACTAGTGAGGCAAAAGCGGGAGAAGATATGGCGTGTGCTTCAAAATTATCATTTCATCAAGTCAGTTGCTGCATGCAGAGGCCTTCATCTGTCTTGGATATTAACTTTGATCATTTTAAAACCAAACTCTCTTCTTATTACAAGGTATTTTGATTAGCTTATAGCTATAGCTACCTTCAACTCATTATCTTATCTGATTAGCTTGTAGCTATAGCTACTACCTTCAACTCATTATCTTATAAACACAATATATAATAATGGTATGCATTTCTTGATTGGAACAGCCATTCTGGAAAGGTTTGCAGCAACTTCCTCTGCGAATCGACGTCTCCAAAACTATCAACAACTCTTCCACCAAACTTTTGGACGCATTTGTTGATTTAGCTTTTGAGTTCCATGACCAGCCATTGCTTCCTTCTCAGGTATTAACATGTACCATTTGAATTATTTATCATCCCTTCGTTACTATTTTTCAAGTGATTATACGAAACCATCTCTCTTTGCAGAGTAATTTTGCTCCAGTTGATGAATTGAAACAGAGTCTGATTGTTAGAAGCGTTGAGGGGGAAATCCCTCATGATTTCCCAGAGGGTGTTTACATAAGAAATGGTTAGCTGAAACCTCTATGGTCAAATCATACCTTGTTATGCTTCTCGATCATGTTAACAAAAGAGCCCTTTCTGTGATTAATTTTCAGGACCAAATCCCCTTTTTGGAGGACTGAAATCTGCAGCTTCCGTATTTGGAAGGACAGGTCATATTTGGGTAGAAGGAGAAGGAATGCTTCATGCCATTTACTTTGATCAAAATAGTGATGGTAGAAGCTGGACTGTCCTCTACAACAATCGACATGTCGAAACTGAAACGTTCAAGCTAGAAAAGCAAAGAAACAAGCCGTCTTTTATTCCAGCCATTGACGGCGATCCACTGGCCATCTTATTAGCATACTTACTGAATTTGGTGGGTATACATATCCATAACTTTTTTCCTAGCATTTAGAAAACACCATTTTTGAAGCCCATGAATAACTTTTTTTTAAAATTATTAATTTGATTGTTACTAAGATTGACTCTAATATCTAATTAGCTTTGATCAGATCCAGTTCTAAACTGATTATTTAAAATTATCCAGAATTTGACTAAAAATCGGATATTTGAAAAATGAAGGAACCAACCCTAAAATGAGATGAAAAAATATTCGTCCCGAATTAAATCGATTTTCGATTCGATCTGATTTGAATATTTAGAAATAATAAATTGGTTCAGTTGAATTTGAATATTTCAAATCATTTTTTAAAAAATTCAATTTAATATATATATATGTAATGGTTTGAATTAGTACAAGGCACTTTGGATTGACTAAAAATTAATAACTTGTACTATTTTGAATTATTATTTCAATTCAAATTGATTCGACTATATTTTAGATAATTTTGATTTTTTAATTTTGAATATTTTTATGCTATTAATCAGTTTGATTTTATGTATCCAAAATCTATGCTTATCCTTACTTGAAACAATCTAGTATCATTATCATTGAACTAAAAGCTTTGGAAAATTTATATATCTAACGTTTTGTGTGGATATTTTTAGTTGAGATTTGGCGAAGTTAACAAGCACATAAGCAACACCAATATCTTTGAGCATTCGGGGAAATTTTACTTAGTTGCTGAAAATCACATTCCTCAAGAAATAGATATTGTTTCCCTTCAAACTATGGGCAATTGGAATATCAACGGAGCTTGGACTAGGCCTTTTGCTAGCCACCCTAAGGTTTGCGATTTATTTCCACAAGAAAGTGTTATAATACTTTTTCTATATTATTTTGTTTTTATTTTTTTATTATAGTAACATATGATATGATAAGTAACATATGGTTATATTTTTCAACTATAAGGAAAATTTTATTGAATACTTAAATCTTATTTTGTTAATTATTTTTTAAATTATGTCACATGTCACTGTAACAAAGATAAGATAATATAAAGAAAATATCTAGCACCTCTCTTATCTCTATACATAATTAAACAAAATATTATCTATTTTATTATATCTAACAAAAATAAATAATATTTTCTCTAAATTATCCCCGTCTGCAGAAAGCTGCAGGGACTGGGGAGCTGGTTATAATGGGGATGCAAGCAACAAAACCTTTCATAGAACTGGGAGTAATTTCTGGTATATACACTTAAATTCAAATTTAATTAAGATCAGTATTTAAACTAATTAAATTCTGCTCATTGCTTATTACATATTATTATGTTTTAATTCAGCTGATGGAAAAAGATTGGTTCATAAAGTGGACCTGAAACTCAGTAGATGCACCCTTTGTCATGACTTTGGGATTACACAAAAGTAAGTTCGTGTTTGTTATCTATTTTGGTATGCATTTCTCTCTTTTAAACTCGATGAAATACTCATCATTTTAGTGGATAAGGAAATTAAATTCAAAATCTCATTCTCCACATATTTTTAAAGAGTGTGAAGAGATCAACTGAATTAAACCTGATTGATTTTAGCTCACATCATGAGTCAATGATGATGGATGAACATTAACAAATATATTTTCGTTGCAGTTACAATGTGATATTGGATTTTCCACTAACAGTAGACTTGCATAGACTCATTAAAGGCGGCCCGTAAGTATAAAAATTGATTCTTCAACTTCATTTTCAGCGTTCTATTGACAGTTGGTGTCGTGTGCTTTATCCTATGAACTAATCACTTAATGTGTAGATTGGTGAAATATGAGAAGACCAAGTATGCAAGAATTGGGATTATGCCTCGCTATGGAAATTCGGACTCAATACTTTGGTTTGATGTAGAACCCTGTTGCACATTTCATGTTATCAACTGTTGGGAGGATGGTGATGAGGTTTGTAAATATCAAATAATAATTTTGGAGATGATTTCAGTGTACATATTTCTAAACACTCATTGGTGCTTTTAGTTTAGATATGAAAGTGAAATTAGATAAAATCATGTCCTCATTCTAATGAAAATGCTGTTTATCTTTTTTGAGGATGAACAGGTAGTAGTGTGGGGATGCAGGTCTCTTGAATCAATCATATCAGGATCTGATCAAACAGATATGGGAAAATCTGAATGGGTTTCAGGAAGACTCAAACATACTGAATCCAATGTTGATACGTCAACAATGGATGAACTATTGTTCTGTAGATGCTACGAATGGAAATTAAATATGCGAACTGGAGATGTGAAGGAGAGATATATCACTGGAACCCAGTTCTCAGTAGAGTTTCCTACGATCAATGTAGATTTTACTGGCCTTAGAAATAAATATGGCTACACACAAATTGTTGATTCCAATGCAAGCTCAGGTGAGTATAAATGCACCATATATCCAACAACCCTTCTTTGTTTTAATTTTTTGTGGTACATGTTGTCACGCCCCAAATATGGAGGTCATGACCGGCGTGAAATTAAGAATGTAACATTAATCTCATTAGTCTATATATATATTTAAATTAATAAAAATATAAGTTTTCAAGTAAGAGGAAATAAAAAATAATTAAATAAATTATTTTAAAATAATTTCAATATGTAATTGATAACTTATCAAATATAATGTATTAATTAGTTTACAATATATTAAATTCAAATGTTTAACATAATTAAATTACACTGAAAATCTATAGAGATCATCTACTAAAAATAAAAAAATAAATTGAGTCAAATATAATTAACACCAAGAGAAAAAAATATAAATCTAAATTTCAACAGCACAATTTGGAGAAATAAGTAGACTTACTTGATATTAAACAAGACTTGCAAAATTGAATTGTGAAGTGATAAATATAATCACATCTCGGTGAGAAATTATATGAGGCAGGTAATGTTCTAACATTTTATAAAGTTTTTATAAAATAATAATTAAATAAATAACAATACATAATCATATCACGTGATCAAGTTTAAGTAAATATCATAAATCACTTTACAAGTACAAATTGAATAAATTAAGAATGATAATTAATATCACAAAATCACACATATAGGGAAGATTAAGACAATACCGATCAAGTAATTTATTCATATAGGGTTTTGTAGCCAATATATAACATATGAGATTTTGTATCCAACATTTAACATATACAATTGAGGTCACTATCAGGTATACACCAAATCATTCTACACAGACCTATATCCACATACACATGCACATATATCTTAGGTGCAGCATAAGAGTTCAAGTCCTTGTTTTTTTTCCAACACAACACTTAGCAACTAACACATTACATATAGCAAAATAATATTCAACAAATACATTGAGCATAAATGTGTACATGTAACATATGTAATCATTCCCTTTTAAACACACAAGTAACCATGCACATAAATTAAATTATACAATCAACCATTTATTTTTAACTCAAGTATATTTATAAAATCCTTCATCTGAATATAAGTTCCAATGTATAACTCACATATGTAGGTTCACTATCGACAACACTACCTATATCATTATATGGTTGCATTTAATAACATGTAATTAATATATAAATTTTAGATTATAATTATAAATTTATAAATATAAATATATTTATAATTTTTCATTAACTAATATATTTTAATTATAATTTATAACTTACTAATTAAGTTATAATTTTACTCTTAAAATTATTAACCACAAATATCTCATCATAACACCTCCAAAATAGCTTCTATCTCAATCTAAATAACTTATACAAAAAATTAAAAATGATCTAAAATAATTCTTAATAAACTTAAGAATTTAATCCAATAACATTTTTCTCTCATATATTCAATGTCATAAGTTATTTTAATTATTAATTTGTACCAAATATCATATAAACTCCATCAAGAGAGTATTTTAAAAATTCTCCAAAAATTATTTAATACTTCAAATATATCTCAAATACTTCATGTAAAACTTTGAATCGAAAATAAAAATATTTATTATTTTTTATTATAATCTCAAGTAGATTATTCTACTTGATAACCTTTATAGGATAACAAATATATAGTGACCTTAAACTAATATATTTGATATTTCAAAAAAAATTTAAAAAAATTATATATCATAATAGACATGTTAAAAATATTTCATATAAATTTTTGAGATTAAGTTGACACTATTTACTATTTTAAATTATATTCCGAAATGAGTTGTTCTGCTTAAAAATTTCTACAATATAGTAATCACAAACAACCCTTAAAATAATATATTAAGTACTCCAAAATTTATGAAAATTTTATATATCTTATAAAACAATTCCAAAAGACTTCATACAAAATTTGAGATCAAAATAATTTCATTTACTATTTTAAAATAATTATTTTTAGAGCTATACTACACAAGTTTATTATTAACAATCAATAAAAATAGCTTTATAACAATATTTTTCACTATTGGATCAATCTCAAATTTTACATCGCAAAACTAAACACTTATATTACCAACATATAAAAAGATCAACAGTGAATAACACCTCTAGTGTTAGATATAAAATTTCTAAATTCAAACTAAAAATCTGTAATTTTTTTTAAAAAAATAATCATCAAATACATTTATATAAACCATTCAATTATTTATGATTGCTCATATAAATGATCAAATCTCAATTATTTATACCTCAATTAAACTTCAATAAAAAAACTTCAAATTTAATTTTGAATAAAATTCTAATTAAAATCCTCAAATCACTCATAACCAAATTAAACTAAATACTTAGATTACTAACATATAAAAAGATCAATGGTGAATAATGCCTCTAGCTTCAGATATAAAATTTCTAAATTCAAACTAAACTAAAAATCTATAATTTATAAAAAAATCTCCTATCATCAAATACATTTATATAAGCCATTCAATTATTTATGATTGCTCACATAAATGATTAAATCTCCATTACATATTAAATTTAAAGATTTAAATCAATATTTATACGTCAATTAAATTTCAATAAAAAAGTTCAAATTTAATTTTGAATAAAACCCTAATTGAAATCCTCAAATCACCCATAACCAAATTAATTAATTCACTTAATTTTAATCATCAAAATTAAACTGAAATAATCTAAAATAATATATAATAAATCTGAGTACAGTTTAAATTAATTTATCTCTAATAAAAAACTCAATTTCATTGATAAAGAATCTTAAAAAAATTAGTGAATATATATGTTGTCCCTAGGCACCAAGAAGGGGGGTTGAATTGGTGTTTAAAAATTTAAACTAAAGATTAAGGGAAGAAGAAAGAATTGCAAGGAGACAAAGATTTTATAGTGGTTCGGGCAAAACAATCCCTACATCCACTCCCC
>CATIWR010686306.1:0-10964 GCA_949677035.1 Omphalea diandra | reverse complement strand
GCATTTGATGAAGTTTTGCAATAGCCTTCATGGTGGATTGAACAAGCTGGCCGAGTTGTTGGAGGTAGAAAGAGTTGGTGTGTGCCATCAAGCAGGTTCGGATAGTTTGCTCACATCTTGCACGTTTAGGAAGTTGAGAGATAACTTTTTCAATGGCTCCATGGAGAAGTACGCAGGTGTTTTGTACGGTCTTGGAATCGAGAATGGACAAAATACTAATTGAAAAGAAATTGAAGAATATTTGGAGACGACTTGGGTGTGAGACTTTTAATTCTCTTGTATACTTTGGCAAAGAAGATTGTTGTTCTAGTTGTGACCTAATTTCATCTGCTTAGTTGTGACTGAAACCTTAATTGGTTCTGTAGCTTGGCATCATTGTACATTATATCAGTTAGTGTTTCAATAATAATTTTTGTTCCTGGAAACCTAATCTTGTGATCATTTATGTATTCATCTCAATGTTTTTTCTGTTGGTATGTGTTGCTACAACCGTAATTACTCATCAAACTTGCGACCTCTCTCAGATAAAAGTGCTTAACTTCGTGAAAAATCTTCAGTTGTGTATGCTAGTATCATAGTGGATGGCTTACATCCGTCCTTCCTGATATTTGCCTTTTCTTGCGTGTCAATATAGAGCAGTTTACTTTGTCAGTGGAATCATTTAGTTTGGGGAACTTCATAATTTCACAATCACTTACAAAATTGCTAGGTATGGCTCTCTCCCCTGTGCACATTCCTGTTTAGAACTCTATGTAGGACATAAGGGAGCTGCAATAGTAATACTTGAGTCATGATATTTCTACTTCTGCTGGTCATTTTCGTTTTGTTGCTTTGTCTGCAGCATAAGGTCATGAGAGGAAGAGGAATGAGTTCTTCATGGAACGTACAAGTTCAGAAGAGGTATGTATCTGCAAACAGTTAAAGTTTATGCACAGAAAACTTCTAAATTATAAACACATTCCACAATGTTGTGATAAGTGAATTAGTTACACGTATGAAACTGTCACCACGTTATTCCTTAGTTTTTTTTTTGGGTCAGAAAAAAACTATATTAACAAAGAAAGGAGTCATTATGCATGTTTTAGGAAAGCAGGTGGAGGAGGAAAGAAACCCAAGCAATGAGAAGACTTTCCTGGAAATGATGCAAAGCCAATCAAAAATCAAGTTTGTTTGCGTTCTTGTGAATAGCTAGCAGCTTTCTTGAAAGAGAGAGTCTCTCCCTTGCTTGGGTTATATATCCCTGCTATCATCACATAGCAAAATCATTTACTAATAGCCTGAGCAAGAAATATACTAAGGCAATTGCAAAAGCTTTGGCACAAACTTTTGAATGAAAGAACTTGATAACAAGTAGTTCCATCATTGACATTTCTATCAGAATGTCAAATCAAAATATCAATGGAATATCTTCTACTGGATTTACAAAATTTAACTGTAGTAGAAAACCATCATAGAATCTTTTTAACATCAGCAGACCTCTATCTTGCATGATAGAGTGATTAAATTTATAATCTAAATTGCTCATTAGCATAATAATCTCCCAACTTTGCAATGGGACGTTATTCAGTTGGTAAATCAGTAGTAACTCTCAAATATATACAAATATAAATATAGGTAAGTTATGACTTCATAAATAGAATATATGGCATTAGTGCTTTTATTTTAATATTGAATAACACTGCATAAATATATAAAATTATCAATCATTTAAACATTTAACTTTCTTTGTCTTTTACATGCTATTAAAATTTATTATTAACATTCCTTAAAATAGAATTTAATTGATCATTTCTTTCATTTTTCACATTCTAATATATTTCACCAATGAGTGAAATATAATGCATTCAACTAAAAATTTTACATTAATTGGAATAAAACATTTTCAAATTGGAATTGCAAAATTTGAACATTAGAAAGTTCCTAAAAGACATCTACCCTTTACCTAAATCTAAACAATATCTCACAACTTGAGCAATGTCATTAATATTTTATAGACATATTTTAATTTCAAAAAGACCATACTAACCTCTCAAAACTACCCACTCCAGTACTCCTCCTATCCACTTGAGGGCATTTCACGAATGTTGTCATCATAATTCCAATTTACTTTTTTTTCCCCAAAACCCCCCGCGCCCGCCCTCCCGAGGGCGTCGACAAGGGCCTCTATAAACAGTGGGGGCTTTCAGTTAAAAAACCACAAAACAAAAAGGGAAAAAAAAATAAAGGAAAAGAAAAGAAAAAGCAAAAATCTAATGCGGGAGTTAATAGTGTAATTAAATCGAATATTAACTTGCTTAAATTTAATTTATTTATAAATAAATTAAATATTTAAAAATTATTTAATGAATAAGACAAACTTGAGTAGAGTATCATCGAATTTGTATAAAATTTATGAGTTTAAACGAGTTTAATTTATCTGAAATTTTTTATTAGAATTAAATTATAAATAAAATTATTAATAATTTTTTTAAAAATAAAATTTTATTTTAAAATTTTAATATATTTATTAATATTTATGTAAAAATTATAAAAAATTAGATATTATATTATAAATGCAAATTATAATATAAAATATATATTATTTGTTACATATTTTTAAAAAGTATTTTTATATATATTATAAATAATAATATATAATTACATATATTATTGAGTTGGTTTACTAGTTAATGAGTTAAAATGCTAATAATTTTTAGATTGACTCGTTAAATTAACAAATTGAGCTTTGAGTAAACAAGTATGGTTCATTTACACCCATAGTCAGAGTCAGGTTAGCGCTAAGACCGTTCGCTTTTGTTTTCTTTCTCTCGGTCTAAACCCACCTTCAAATTCTCGATTCCTATTTTTGGTGTCGGGTCCAAACAGTCGGATTTTCGATAAAGTTGGTGCTCCAGATCCGGTTCATCTCAGGTAATTCTTTTCCTTCTCTGCTCTCTTCTCTTTCTAAGAGAGTCAATTACCGTTTCCAATCATTCACTTAAACCTCCATTTCCGTCGCTCGAGCAGCTCCGCCCTCACTTCACCACCCATTCTAATAATTTTCCTTCGTTGATTACGCGTGTAACACAATCGTGGCAATGGTGACGTTATTAATTTGAAAAACATGAGACTTTTTTTTTGTTTTTCTCTTGATTTCGTATGAATTGGTGGCCTTTGCTCCTGAATTTGAGCTTTTTCTTCCCTTTCTCTTTTCTTACTGAGTTTGTGCTTATTGTTTCGCTTTTTTCTTTTTGTTCAGTTTGTATTTCAGTTCTTTCAGGCTTCTCCTTTTTTCCTTACTTGCTTTTTTTTTTTTTTTTTAAATATTGGATGGTAGAAGATGTGGACTGATTATTGTGGATTCCTTCAATATCAGGAAACGTCAGTATGTTTTAAATGTGTATTTGTGTGTTTGGTGGTTGGGTTTGGGGGCTGGGAGGTGTCTAAGATTTGAGAGTGAATTTGGAGCTTTCTGGAGGTCAGTTCCAACACAATTACATAGTGGCAGTTATGTAACACTGGCTAATAAAGAGAGGTTACGAAATTCATATTGCTTTTTTTCTACATTATGTTTTTTTTTGGATTTGGCAATTTATTATTCACTTATTTATGTTTTGATGTGAAATATGTGTTTGG
The DNA here is from genome assembly GCA_949677035.1 of Omphalea diandra. Taxonomy (NCBI): domain Eukaryota; kingdom Viridiplantae; phylum Streptophyta; class Magnoliopsida; order Malpighiales; family Euphorbiaceae; genus Omphalea; species Omphalea diandra. Next base: position 7,349 of record CATIWR010686306.1, on the reverse strand, counting down.
TAATTAAATTTACTGTGGAGCCTTTTGATTTTGTGTGCATACTTTAATTTTTATCAGGTTCTGCTTTATTTGTTGTTGGCTGCTGATAAGATACTCTCTTTCTGCTATTGGTCTTGTAGCCTAGTGATCGATTACTTGTCTCTTAGTGCAGGAGGTTAGGGATTTAAAACTTGGCAACTGCTTCCCTTCCCCTTTAAGAATATCCGACATATGAAAGAAGATTATCTCTTCCTTTTTTTACTGTATCTCACTCTTAGCATCGAAGTGAGTGGAGGATGCTTCAGGACACTAGGAACCTAGAGCATGTTAATTTTAAACCGGAAGTTTAAATTGGTTTCTATGATAATGAGATACTGCATGTTATTAGCTTATAAGCAGGGAATAATAAGGGCTATTATTACTGTAAAATTTTTGCTAGTGAATGTTGAAGAATAAGAAAAATCATTAGTCCTTTACTTATCAATGTTGTTATTTTGGATTGGGAAAGGTGCAGAGAATGGATAATGATATATGCAAATGAATATCATTGCTTGTTGTGGCAAATGAATATTTAGGTACTCTATATATGGAATTTTTTGTTTATCTTACAGAGTATGAGTAGCTTGGTTGAGAGGCTTCGTGTGAGATCGGAGCGAAAGCCGATTTATAACTTGGATGAATCAGATGATGATGCTGATTATTTATCTGGAAAACCTGGGAAGTCTCAGGAAAAAATTGAAAAGATAGTCAGGCCTGATGCGGTTTGTTCTTCTTCTTCTTCTTCTTCTTCATCTTTATCTTCTTTTTTCTTTTCAAATATTTTTCATCTCTGTCTTGTTTCATGTTTATTTCTCATATTATATTGTGATTTTGTTCTTATTTTTCATGGTCATTGATTGGTGGTTGAAATGATTAATGTTGTCTGCTGGTTGAATCTCATAATATGTTCTTATAAATGAGGTTAAATAACTGAGATGATACAATTTCTAATTAACTCTATCTACTTTAATAGACTGGAACTTTCAGATGATTAACTGTATACTCAAGTAATGTCAATTTACTTCTCTTTATTTCTTTAAAAATATTTAAACTATCATCTGTTTATTTGCTTCAGGTCTCTAGTGCTTGTGTTTGATGTGTGGTTTGGAATGTTCTCATCTCTTAGCTCTTGCAATTTGCAAGCTTTACAAGTGAACAGTTATTGTTCTAAAGTAGTCCTCTCATAATTATTGTTCTTAATATTACAAATTTCATCTGCTATATGGTTCTTGTATTATTTTAGGTCTGTTGTTGTGTGGTTTTTCCTTCTTCTCTCATTTCCTACTCTTTAATAGAAAGATGACTGCTGTCAATCTTGTGGAGAAAGTGGGGATCTTCTAAACTGTGAGACTTGTACTTATGCTTACCATCCGAAGTGTCTACTTCCACCACTAAAAGCTACTCTTCCTATCAACTGGAGATGTCCTGAATGTGTATGATTCCTTGACACTTTGGGAGTAATGTATACTCATAGTAAACCGTTTAAATTATTCTTATTATTTTTTAATAGCTGACAACCACCATATCTGCAGGTTAGCCCTCTGAATGATATTGATAAGATATTGGATTGCGAAATGCGCCCTACTGTAGCTGGTGATGATGATGTCTCTAAGTTGGGCTCAAAGCAAATTTTTGTGAAACAGTATCTTGTGAAGTGGAAGGGATTATCTTATCTGCATTGCACTTGGTGACTATAATACATTTATTTTCTATCAACCTTCGTTTTTTGATTGCTGATTCTCTCATAAAGAACAAACTCTTGTGCTGGAGTTCTTACATAAACCATTTGTAACACTTTAAAGTTCTCCCATGTGCGAACTTGTCGTGTATTATACAGTGTTGCTGTTTGCACAAACGAACGTGACTTTGACATGAGTCTTATTTTCGATTATTTTCATTATTTTGTGTCCATATTTATTTGACAATGTTGATCACCTAGGGTACCTGAGAAAGAGTTCTTGAAAGCATTCAAGTCAAATCCTCGTTTGAGGACTAAAGTCAACAATTTCCATCGCCAAATGGCATCGAACAATAACTCAGAGGATGATTTTGTTGCTATTCGGCCTGAGTGGACTACTGTTGACAGGATTCTTGCTTGCAGGTTTAGCCATCTGAAACGTTGTATCTCTATGTAGTTGCATGCATAAAAATGTAAAGGAACCTAAGCAACCAAACCCTATTGCTTGGTATTTAAGACTTTGTCAAGTGTGAATATATTCATAGTTGTCTTTTTGATATTTCATATATATTTGTTTTTTGCTTTGATGATTAGATATTTGTGTTTTGTCTTTTCCTTTGATGATTGCACATTTAAGCTGGAATTTGAGTTAAAATTTGGTGGATTCATAGTTTCAAGTAGTTTGTGAAGGTTCTAGTTGCAAACCCTGATTTTGGGAATACCGTTCTTGCTCTCTTTGAGGTAAGATTTGGGCTGAGCTCCATCAACTTATTGAGTTGTAGTTTACGTTTGTTAAGATGAAGCCAAATGGGATATATCTGTATTGGATTGTAAAAGATGCATCCATGTTTTTAATTTCTTAGAATGTAAAGGTAGTTGTATTTATTTACAGGAATTTCAAGCTGGAAAGCATGGTACATATATTTCATCCTTTAATTTTCTTCTTATCTAGAATCACGTAATGTGGTATTGGTTGCTTTCCATTGTGTCTATTAAAAACAAGTGGAATATAAGGGTTTTTTGAAGTGATGACATGTTTGCATGGCTACCTGATTCTACATATTCCTTTGATTATTCTATTTTGGGACATTTTCTATTTTAGTGTTCGAGTTCTAGTACCATCTTGTGAGGAATTTTTTTATGATTATCTTTTGACTTCTGAAAGTCTGTGAATCAGTACTTGTAATTACTACCTTTAGTTACTGAAAAATAGCACAAAAATATCAGTATGGAAAATTTTCCATTTGTATCCAAATCTTCTGTTTGGTTCTTGATAAAATCATGATGTAATTTATATTCAATATTTATTTTCAAATTGTGTCACAATTCTGAATGTATTACTTGTGTTAATGCTGTAGGGGAGATGACGATGAGAAGGAATATCTTGTGAAATATAAAGAACTTGCTTATGATGAATGTTATTGGGAATTTGAATCAGATATATCAGCATTTCAGCCTGAAATGGAAAGATTTAATAGAATCCAATCTAAATCTCGAAAAGTGAGCAAGCAGAAGAATAGCCTTCAAGATGCTACGCATTCCAAGAAGAAGCCAAAAGAATTTCAACAATATGAACATAGTCCTGAATTTCTTACTGGAGGTATATTAGTCCATTTTGTACTCTGTCGTTTTGTTTCATGTAGTTATGGTTTCTTACTTTTTTTCTTTTAAAGAAAAAAAAAATTATTACCTGAATTATTACTTGAATCTTTGTTGTTATTGTTCTTGAAGGCTCCTTACATCCATATCAGCTAGAAGGGCTGAACTTCTTACGTTTTTCATGGTCCAAACAGACACATGTGATTCTTGCTGATGAGATGGGTCTTGGTCAGTGTTGTTATATTTTGATTTCTTTTCTGCTCTTCAATGGTGCCAAACATTGCGTGTTGGTATTAAATTTTTGCATTTTGTTGCTGCACTTATTTGTTGACTGTTTCATCTGATGGCAGGGAAAACTATTCAGAGTATTGCATTTTTAGCTTCTCTTTTTGAAGAAAACCTCTCACCACATTTGGTAGTGGCTCCTCTTTCAACGTTGCGAAACTGGGAACGTGAATTTGCAACATGGGCACCTCAAATAAATGTTGTATGTAAACAGCTGTTTGATTGATCTTCTTCATTCTTCAGTAAAAAATTACTCTTCAGTTCAAGTTTGTTTTCTGCAGGTTATGTATGTTGGCTCTGCACAAGCTCGTGCTGTTATAAGGGAATATGAATTTTATTACCCCAAGAATCACAAGAAGATCAAGAAAAAGAAATCGGGTCATGTTGTTGGTGAAAGAAAACAAGATAGGATAAAATTTGACGTGCTTTTAACTTCTTATGAGATGATTAACTTGGACTCGACATCATTGAAACCAATAAAGTGGGAGTGCATGGTAGCATCCTATAACTCAACAAGTACTTTGCTAATCTCCAGATGATTACTTCCTAACACTGACATTTACTTCCCAACACTGACATCTTTATGTAGATTGTTGATGAAGGTCATCGTCTCAAAAATAAGGATTCAAAATTGTTTCTTGCATTGAAGCAGTATTGCAGTAATCATCGAGTGCTTTTGACTGGAACTCCTCTTCAGGTTTGTGGTCTGAAAATTATAATGCTGCTAAACTGTCTTAAACTTGTTTATTATAGTAAAACTGAAAAATAAACATGTAAAAGTCATCTGATTGCTTCGGTTGTTCTTCTTCTCTAATTACCTTAAGGTTTTAATGCAGATCTATCTTTTATGTAACATGTAGGTCATCTGATTGCTTCAGTTTTGCATTGTTTGCATAGTAGTATTTTGCATATGGATTTATAATGTTACTTGTCTTGTGGTTATTATAATTGGTTAAATCGGTTCAAACTTCTAAACATATTAGTCATTTGATTGTACTCTTTACTTATGATTATGTTAAATTTCAAACTTATTGGCATTTCTCTTATTGTTTCTTAGAACAATCTGGATGAGCTTTTCATGCTCATGCACTTCCTTGATGCTGGGAAGGTTAGTGTATCGTCTGCTTCATGAAATATCTTAGGAAAATGTGAAATTGGAATGAGTTAGTAAATTGAAAGAGCCTTTCCTTTGTGATTGAGTATTAAATACTTGCAGTTTGCTAGTTTGGAAGAGTTCCAGGAAGAGTTCAAGGATATAAATCAAGAGGAGCAAATCTCTAGACTTCATAAAATGTTGGCTCCTCATCTCCTTAGAAGTAAAAATCTCAAACTTTCTATCTGATGGAGTCATACTTCATTAGATTGCTTGGATTGGCCATTCTATTGAGATTTTGTTTATTTTTGGTGTATTTATTGAAGTTGTAAACTGTCTTTATCTTTTTTATTATCTTTTTGTTGTCATATATCCAACAATCATTTTTGGAATATTTTCTTAATGTTATCTGGTAAACTTCATGATTCCCTGCCTTTTGTCGTGACGAAAAAATTTTGATATAAAAATTGAACTCTACCTTCTCTTTATTGAGAGAATTTGCAATTCCTAATAAACTGTCTTTCCTCCCTATTCGCCTCTTTCTTTTTTTGAAAAAAAAAAAATTCTTTTTTGTGTGCCTCTTTTAATGCTTTAGTACTTCAATATTTGCATTTTTTGTGTTTTCCCTTAATTTTTAAAAGAGCCCACCATCTTTTCTGAACCCTCTCACCCCAATTATAGTGAGGTTCAAACTATGTCTCAATCAAAATCCCTAGCCTCAGCTGCTAGTGTGTTCACTTGCATCGGCTCGATCAACTATCAATAGTTATTCTTGGTTGATTTATACATAAATTGTTTGGTCAATTTTATAAGGAGAACTATGTTAGCATCTCTTTTTCCAGTCTTTGATTATTTCCGCTGTTAGTAGTTCTCTTTTCTGACTTGATTTTAGATTTTCCTCTCTGGTAATACTGATGATTAAAATGGTAAAGCATCTCTCTTTTTATCTCCAGTGGCCTGAATTATATGGAGTTGGTGGCATATGCCACCAATTATTTGATGTATTTGGTTTGTTCTCATATCCTGATTGATGCTTTTCTCCACTCACCAGCCATGAAAAGAAACATATAGTCACTAACCCAAGAAAATTAATACATATATTTGGAAAAAAAGACTTTGCATTTGTTCTGGTGGAATCAGTTCATATTAACTTTGTGCAACTTCAGACAGTTTGTAAGTATATTTTAGGGAAAAAAAATGTTTGTCGCTGTATAAATTGTAGACAATTAGTTTTCTATCACAAGTGCTTTCCTTTTTCTTTTCTTAAATGATACACAGTTAATTTCTCTGTGGAATGGTTGTTTTTCTTGTGGGCTTGCTGAATCTATGGTTCCTGCTGCAAACTAGGCTCTTGAACTTCATCTCATATATTTGACATTTTATTTATTGAATCATTGTTGTGTTGCCGAACCATGATTGGAAATTTCTGACACTTCTTCAGGGGTGAAGAAGGATGTTATGACTGAGCTGCCTCCTAAAAAGGAACTCATTCTGCGTGTTGAACTCAGTAGCAAGCAAAAAGAATATTATAAGGCCATTTTGACTCGCAACTATCAAATATTAACTCGACGTGGTGGTGCACAGGTGCACTTTCTCATTTCAGTTATTCTAATCTAACATTATTGTTGTGGTGGAATGAAGCACTCTCGGTATATTCTAATCTAACTTTATTATTGTGGTTGAATGTGTCTGAACCAGATTTCTCTTATCAATGTGGTTATGGAATTGCGGAAGCTCTGCTGTCATCCTTATATGCTAGAAGGAGTTGAACCAGATATAGAAGACAGGAATGAATCTTACAAGTACTTGGTTTTATTCTTCAGATTCACATCATTGTGTGGCATGTGTGTGTGTGTGTATGAGAGAGAGAGAGAGAGAGAGAGAGAGAGAGAGAGAGAATGTGCTCATGTATATGCATTTGCTTTTTGCAGCACAATAGAATTGTGTTCTTTGTGTATTAGGGAGTATGATGAGCTATTTGCTTAACAGAAGCAGTGCACTATCTGATTACATTTTTAGCTTTTCTTACACTTGTAGAGCTTGAAATGAATGTTTTATGCTATAAAAAGATATCCTTTTAAGTGGGCTAAAATTTCTTTGACATCATTCATTATGTTTGGTGCTATGTTTTCATTTTACTATGTATATGAAAAATATATTCTGGAATGCTTTAAAATCATAACTCCAGGGGAAAAGTTCTATTAGAAAACACTTTGAAGTAGGTCAAAATTACTTTGGTTTGTTCCCCTAATGTAACCAAATTCATGTATTTGTGCTTCTTTGACAGACAGCTTGTAGAATCTTCTGGGAAATTGCAATTGTTGGACAAGATGATGGTGAAGCTTAAAGAGCAGGGACATAGAGTCCTCGTCTATTCACAATTTCAGCACATGTTAGACTTGTTGGAAGATTATTGCACTTATAAGGTATAAATATGTTCCTGTTTAGTTATATCCTTTGGTGTTACCCTGTCTTTATTTTCTGTTTCATGCATATTTTTAAATGGATTTAATATCATTACATATGCATATACACTTTTTTATGTGTATGTGTCAGAAATGGCAATACGAAAGAATAGATGGAAAGGTTGGTGGAGCTGAGAGACAAGTACGCATCGATCGGTTTAATGCCAAAACGTCTTCTAGATTTTGTTTTCTGCTTTCTACTAGAGCTGGA
>CATIWR010686295.1:0-10471 GCA_949677035.1 Omphalea diandra | reverse complement strand
TATATATATATATATATATATATATATATATATATTCTCACATGCCTTTTAATTTTACTATATATATGTCAAAATCATTAAAATCAAATATATTATAACATAATATACACAAGTGACTTTAGTAATTGAAATTCTCATTTTAGGCTAATAGAATCTTCACCTCACTTTTTAAACCTTATCATTTCTTACTACTTAAGCCACAAAGTCAACAAAGCTAAAGTAACATGCATAAAAATATCATATCAAACTTATGTCCTCATCATGATTAGTCTTTAAGTGTTTAAGTTAAGGCCAACATGGTCTCTTAACATCTCTTGTTTTTTTTTTTTTTTTCCCCTTCTCATCGAAGTTATTTTAAAAAGACTTGTCATAGTAAGGAAAGAGGAGGAGAGTAAATGTAATATAATAAATAAATATATGTTATGTTTGTAAGAGATGAATTGCTCCTCAAAAGGCATTTATTGATCATCACATTGGTGAGCTATTGCCTCACCAACTAGCTAATCATACACGACCCTTTTCTCAAGCAAATTCCTCCTTTTGCTCTCAACAAACCTGATATTAATAGCTGTTTAGCTATGGTATGTTTCTACATATTACTCATCCATACACCATTAATAATACCACTTTTCATTTGATTTGCATGTGTTAAGCATGCCACTAGTATTCATCCTAAGTCAAGATTGAATGCTCAATGAAATTTTAGTTGCATTTTATAGCTTTATTACCAGGGAAATTTAAAAACATCCTTAAAGAACCAATCACATCATATGATTTTGATCGAACAACAATAATAATCTCTAATTATTTTATAATTTATGCAAATGCTTCTTTTTTTTTTTTCATGTTGTTCAAATGCATATGTAACTATAAAAGCAATATGGTCCATGATCATGTTATAATGTAGTGGGAATAATAAACATTATAATACTCACAATTTATAGATAAAAAAAGATTTAGCTCCTTGATTTACTAAAACTAACTTACTGAACTTTTGAAATATCTAAAAAAGATTAATAAAATAGAGAAATTAAAACTAGAAAGATGGAGCTCTTAATGTGTATGTGAGTCTACATTTATATTTATAACCTAATTTTGATTTAAAGTTTAACAATATAGACAATCATTTATAAATTTTATGATGGGCATTTTAGACTATATTATAACTATATCTGTAATGACTAAAATATTTTATTTTTTATTTTTACCATAAAATTAAATGATCTTAAGTATTATGAATTGTATAATTAGAATTAGCACTCTTCTTTTCGTAATATATATATATATATATATATATATATATATATATATATATATATATATAGAGAGAGAGAGAGAGAGAGAGAGAGAGAGAGAGAGAGAGAGAGAGAGAGAGAGAGAAGGGTTCCTATTCCTTGACAAGTGATGCACCTAAAAGACTAATATGTGGTGAATATTTAACATATATGATAATGCTATAATATTCTTGATGATCTATATTTTAATATTTGGAAGTTACTTTTAATTTTAAAACTTTAAAATTTTAATTAATACATATATAAATGTATAAATTGTAATTATAACATTCTTGATGATCCATACTTTAATATTTGAACGTCATTACTAGTTTCTATGCTTTAATATTTATAACGTTACTCTCAATTTTTCAAACTTCAAAATTTTTATTTAATACGAATGATACTAATTTAAAAAAAATTAAACAATGTAATCTTGGTATTGGATGTGCATGCTATTAACCATTTAATTTAGTTTCACGTAGTGATGCTCATTAGTTCAAAGAAAAAAAAAATAGTGGTCTTCAAGTATTTAGTTTTTAGTCTCTTATTCATAGATTACAACACTTAATTTTCAAATTTAAAAATTTTAATAGTATGTATATGGCTTATATATAATTGGGATTATAATATTTTTGATGATTAATGCTTAAATATTCTTCACAAAAATATATTGAAATGATAATAGTTTAAGTAATAAATATTAATTGAAACTACATCTTAATAATTGATGTAATCCCTAATTTTTAGTTTACCTACTAATACATATTTTAAATAAAGATTACTTTTATTTAGAATATAATATGTTCACTCATCCTCTCTATTTTATCTTATCTAAAAAAACACTTTTTATGTTAAATATGACGAGATTTTTTCTATTATGATTATTTTTTCCTTCAATTTTCACAATAAATTAGAAAAATAATTTTTTATTTATTTTTAAAAGGAGATAATTTACAAAAAAAAAGGTGAAATTTTACTCTCTTATCAAATTCTAAATTTCAATAAAAAAGATCGAAAAACTAAATTATAAATATTAGGACTATGGACATAAATTTTTGTCAATTAAAGTTTTAAGAACATTGAGATGATTTTTTTTTTTAAGGTTAGATATCCATCTTTTTTTAACATAAAAGATTTTGAAACAGTGAAATTATTATTTATAAATTTTGCGATGAGCATTTTTAGACTATATTGTAACTACATCTGTAATGATGAAAATACTTTATTTTTGAATTTTTTTTTACATAAAATTAAATAAGCTTGAGTATTATGGACCGTATATAATGAGAATTAGTGCTCTTCTGTTCATAATTTTTTTTATCATATTGATAAATCTTGTATAAACCTCTTAAATATGCCATTTATTAAATTATAGAAAATGATTAACTTGTTATATATAAAAGTAATAATTTTTTTATTTTAATGTATTAAATCTATTAATTTATAATATATACATATGATTTATTTAATTGATCAAATCACTATTTTATGTAATTTTGTTTTCTATCCTATTAAATATTAAATAAATATTTTTAATTAAAATTAAAAATAAATTATTTAAAATTTTAAATCAACATTAATGCTAATATTTCATTATAATTATAAATGATGAACTCGAAGGTGACATATTTCATTGTGCACAAAAAAGAATTCTAAAATTTTACTGAAATAAAGATTAATATAATCCAACATAAAAATTTTATTATGCACAAAAAAATGTAAGTTATAACACCTTATGTTATGTACCTTACTTGCATAAGCTACATCAATTTTTAAATGTATCTCTTAAAACTTTTCTTATAAATTACAAATGTCATATTTAATTTTAAATATGAAACCATTAATATTTTCCCACACATCATGATTTTGAATATTTTTTTTTTTTTGGTTTATGCTGTTGAAAAAAATTTAATATAATTTTATTTTTTAAATTTATGGTGTCCAACTAGTTAAATTAAAAAAATATCGAAAAATTGATTGGGGGCACGAGTGGAAAGAAACTTCGTGACATAGGGACGCAATTGCAAAAACCCAAACTGTAGTAAGGACGGACACGTGGAAGCTTGTGGCCAAACGAAACTTTCCTACTTCAAGTCTCTCGTGTTAAAAAAAAAAAAAGAAAAAAAAGTAATTACGTACTCACTACTAATTATTAGAAAGAAAAATAAAAATCAGTAAGAAATATAAATCAGCTGCGACTGTCTGCTCTGTCTCTGCATCTTCATCTTCATCTTCATCTTCATATTCTCGCCAGGAAAGGAAAGGAAGGGACGTCGAATCCGTAGAGCGGAGAACAAAGGGAAAAGAAATGGCGGAGGCTAGAGGAGGAGGATGCTGCCCGCCGATGGATCTGTTCAGGTCGGAAGCGATGCAATTAGTGCAGCTCATCATCCCAATCGAGTCCGCCCATCTTAGCGTCTCCTATCTCGGCGACCTTGGTCTCCTTCAATTCAAAGACGTCCGTACACTTTCTCCCCTTGTTATCTTGAACTTAATTTAGTCTGTGTATAATTGTGCAGTGTCTTTGCTTATTTCTCCATTTTTACTTATTAGTGGGTTTGAATGTTCATTTGAATGTCACGATGTTAAATTCGAGGTTTTCACTGCAGCTTAAAGTTCTTTGCTTTTCTAATTGTCGACTTGTTTTTGAAGTTTTGTGTTCGAATTAAGATATATTCGTGGCTAGGGTTTTCTCTGTTAACTTTTTGGCTTATCGCTTCTGGTTGCTGGCCAAAATGTAATGTTTTTGTAGAAAATGAGGTCTGATTGATTAGATATTGATGTGTTGTTTTTGTTTTTGTTTTCCAGCTGAATGTAGAGAAGAGCCCGTTTCAGAGAACTTATGCTGCTCAGGTACACTTGTGTTCTCTATCATTAAGCATTTTCATTTAGCCTGGTTTGCGTCTAGAATGGGAAATGTAATGGAAAAAGAAGTGGAATATTATATTGATGAACTGGTGAACTGCTTGCTTTTTTTCTTAATTACAGTCTTGAACTAAATCCTTTTGTTGTTAAAGTAAAATTCAAGAAGAATAGATATGAATATTGAACTATTTATGTCAACCACTTTATGATATTCAGTCAGTGAAAGTTGAATATGGCTTCCAAAAGATTCCAATCAATTTTTGGCTTTGTTCTCTCTCTCTTTCTCCCCCCCCCCCCCCCCCCTCTTCTTCAGTCGAGATCTTCTGTTGTATAGAACCTTGCATGCCCTGCATTTTTGAAACAGTTAAAGTGCTGTGCCTTTTATATTTTAAACAGTGAAATTAAAGAAGTGATGATATAACTATGGAGGTTATTAGGTACCTTAACATATTCCATCTGCTTGTGCCTCGTTTTGAAATATCATTTCAGTTATCAAATACTGTGAAGAAATTATCAGTTGAAACTAGATTTTTTTGTGACAGTTATTTAATTTATTTATTTGTGTTGTTAAGATAAAAAAATGTGGAGAGATGGCACGAAAGCTGCGTTTTTTCAAGGAGCAAATGGAGAAGGCAGGAATTTCACCTTCATCAACGTCTGCAGCACAAATAGACATTGATCTCGATGGTTTAAATGTAAGTCAAAAAGTTGACCGTGTGGCTATAAATACATTTGTTGTCTTATGATTCTAACTTTCTTTTCCCTTTTTGGTTGTGCTAGTCAAAACTTGGAGAATTTGAGGCAGAGCTGGTGGAAATGAATGCCAATAATGATAAATTGCAACGCACTTATAATGAGCTAATCGAATATAAGCTTGTCCTCCTAAAGGTATGGCCACTCTTTCTACTGTGACTGAGTTATAATTATTGGTTTTATTAGCACACATCGTACCAGTGGCATGAATATCCAATATGTTAAAAATAGACATGCCTTGATAGTTGCTATAGAAGGTTTTGTACACTTCTTGGATGGTGGAAGAAAAGGGATGCACCAGAAATAGTTTTCATTGGATTTCTCCAGTTGCCTACCTGTCTTTAAGCTAATTGAGAAATTTGATAGTGCAATGGAGTTTCATGGTTTCTATTTATGTGATCATTTCTATCTACCTAATAACTGTTACATTTGATGTCATTAAGGTGCTTATAGGATTTTGAGCAAAAACAAGTTCTTAATATTCATTTTTTCATTTTCAGTTATTAAGAATTGGGAATATATTGAAGCAGCAGCCTTTTTTCTAGTTTTTCGCTTTGTATTTCTTTAGGGTGTTGTAATTCATGTTATAACCTTAATTTGTACAGTTTCTTCCTCAGGCATGATCATATATTCAGATTGTTCTCATCTGAATTTTAATTATACGTAAAAATTTCATTTCCTTGTGTTTTCTTATTGACTGAGATGTTAATCTTTTCAAATAAATATTTAGGTAACACTTCATGTTATTTAATGTCAGTAAGATACTGATTGTCTTCCTTTTAGGCTGGTGAGTTTTTTTCCTCAGCATTAAGCAGTGCAACTGCTCAGCAGAGGGAAATGGAATCACGTCAAGTTGGTGAAGAATCTCTGGAAACTCCTTTATTAGCAGACCAAGTAAGAATTCCAACAATTTTTTGCTATTCTACTGATAGATGCATCCTATTATTGCCTGTATCATTTTGATTTGATTGGGTGTTCCATAGGAAATGTCAACTGATTCATCAAAGCAAGTAAAGTTGGGGTTTCTCACTGGCCTTGTTCCCAAAGAAAAGTCTGTGGCATTTGAAAGGCTTATATTCCGTGCTACTAGGGGCAATGTGTTTGTCAGACAGGCTGCTGTTGATGAACCGGTGATTGATCCTGTTTCAGGGGATAAGGTTAGTTTCAGCCAGTTCATTTTGCTAATCATTATATGCTTGTTACTCTGTTAATAATGCATAGCCATATGTAGAGCCTAATTATTTGTCACACTTGTGGTGCCCTTAATATTCAGTTGACTGAAGTGGTCATTAGTCTCTGATTATTGCAAAGGAGAATGGCAATTAGAGAAGAAGGTTTTGGTTTTGATTCTATAAAGACACAACAGTTGTGACTGAGGAATTTACTAAATTATGGGATTAACTGATTAGGCAATTATATTTTTTGTACTGTTTTTTAATTGTGAACATCATACATATCTGAATTTTTGTAAGGCGCTGTGCAGGTTCCTTTGTATATTGTCATGTGGATGTACCACAATATTTTGTTTGTTTCAGACTTGTGAATGCAATTTCAGGTTGAGAAGAATGTGTTTGTTGTTTTCTATTCTGGAGAAAGAGCTAAAGCCAAATTACTCAAAATCTGTGAAGCGTTTGGGGCAAATCGTTATCCTTTCACTGAGGATCTTGGCAAACAGAAACAGATGATCAATGAGGTATGAAACTCACTCTGGTTGATGCTTTGATTACCAGGAAATTAATTTCTGACAGCTCTATTTTCTTCTAAATATCTGAAACTTCAGCTTGTCTGTATTTCAAGTAAATGTTACTGTCATACTAGCAATTTCCGAAAGGCAGATATTGTTAATTTAAACGTGCATGCCCTATTTAAGTCTTCTTGATCTAATATGATATTTATTATCACTTGCATTTTTAGGTCTCAGGAAGGCTCTCAGAGTTGAAGACAACAATAGATGCGGGATTAATTCACAGGAGCAATTTGTTGCAGACTATTGGTGATCAATTTGTGCAGTGGAACTCTTTGGTAAAATCTATGAAATATATACATATACATTAACCTGGAAACTATTTCTTCTTTCTTTATTTGCATTGCTCACCTGCAACATTCTGAGATATGCTTGTTCCACCATGACATTGACACCATACTGTTGTTGCTTACTGCTGCTTGTGCTTGATTCATGTTGCTCATGAAGGTGAGGAAGGAGAAATCTATCTACCACACTCTGAACATGCTTAGTCTTGATGTGACAAAAAAGTGTCTTGTTGCTGAGGGGTGGAGTCCTGTTTTTGCGTCAAAGCTGGTAAATCTTTTGACTAACTTAACGTGGGTTTATCATAGCTTTCAACTAACATATGCAGTAAAAAATTTAAAATGTTGCGTTGGTATAATCAAACTTATTTCAACTAATGCGTGCAGATCCAAGAAGCATTGCAGCGAGCTGCATTTGATTCCAACTCACAGGTTGGGCCCATTTTCCAGATTTTGCATACTAAAGAGTCGCCACCTACATATTTTCGCACAAATAAGTTCACTTCAGCTTTTCAAGAAATTGTTGATGCATATGGGTGAGTTCACTCTAAATTTTTTCTTGTTATTGTTACTTTTTTGTTTGATTATCAAACTATGTAACATAATCATATATTCATGAGTCAAATTTCATTTGAGCTACTTCACCACTTGCTATTCCCTAATCATGTGATTTAAATATTTCCTGCCCTTGTTCCACATGCTTCAGTTATTTTGGGAGGAGTCCTGCATTAATAATGCTTAACCACTTGTCTTCCAACAAGATAATAACATACAATGTAATAATACCATCTTCTTAGTTTACATCATGTAATAATGGTGAAATAGATAAAATTTACTAATGATGTGATTCATAATCCAAGAACATGGGTTTGACTTGTCTAGTAAGATGATTTGACATTTCATTTATTGATACTCCAACCCAATAAATTGCCTCCTCATTTTATACAAAAGTTGTATGCAATTTTCTGCTAGAGTAACATGTGTGCTCATATGTTCATACACTTGTTTGGTAGATTTTTATTTGTGAAACATAGTTTTATCTGACATGATTGGAACTGATTTTTTTTTTTTTTTAACTTGAGTTTATATTCTTGTTTTTGTAGTTTTTTTTTGAGTTGTATAGGAGGAAATGTTTTCTCCTTATAGTCTTTCTTTTTATTGCTTTATCAGTAGTTTTCATTTCTTCTGTTAATAATATAATTTTATTAACAGAAATAAGATCCTGTGATTTTATGTAATTGCAGGGTGGCCAGGTATCAAGAAGCAAATCCTGGTGTACACACTATTGTTACATTCCCTTTCCTTTTTGCTGTCATGTTTGGAGATTGGGGGCATGGAATATGCTTGTTACTTGCCACCTTAGTATATATAATCCGGGAAAGGAAACTTTCTAGCCAGGTGAACTACTCATCAACCAGACAATTTATGCCTATGATAATAAATTCGATTGTTCACCCCTATGGTTAGGATCTAATTAATTTTTTTTTTCTTGTGAACTCCAGAAGCTTGGAGATATCACTGAAATGACTTTTGGTGGTCGTTATGTTATCTTAATGATGGCCCTCTTCTCAATTTACACTGGTTTGATCTATAATGAATTCTTCTCAGTACCTTTTGAGCTATTTGGACACTCAGCATATGAATGCCGTGATCTTTCTTGCAGGTATTTACCTTAATACTTTGATGTGTTTTTATGATTTTTAAATTATTTGACAGTTCCTTTCATGCATGTTTTCCAGGGATGCTACTACAGAAGGATTAATTAAGGTGGGCCCCACTTACCCGTTTGGCGTGGATCCTGTATGGCATGGTACTCGCAGTGAGCTGCCGTTTCTTAACTCTCTGAAGATGAAAATGTCAATCCTTGTTGGGGTTGCCCAAATGAATCTTGGAATCATATTGAATTTCTTCAATGCATTATATTTTAGAAATATCTTGAATATCTGGTGAGTTTGATAACATGTACATGGGATATTTGAGGATATTTTCAGTATTTCTGTAATGAAAGCAGTACAGTAATGTGTTGTTACTGAAAGCTATCCCTTTTCTTGCATTTTTTTTCAGGTTTCAGTTCATTCCGCAAATGATATTCCTAAACAGCTTGTTTGGCTATTTATCACTCCTTATCATTGTGAAGTGGAGCACTGGTTCACAAGCTGATTTATACCATGTAATGATATACATGTTCTTGAGTCCAACAGATGAATTGGGGGAAAACCAGCTTTTTCCAGGGCAAAAGACAGTTCAGGTTGACTCTTATCTCGAGTTTTTGTTGTACACTTAATTTCCAATTTCCATCCAAACAAGATGGAGACATTTAAACACATTATCCGGTGTCTTCTGTTCTCAGCTTGTTCTATTATTACTCGCCCTTGTTTCTGTTCCATGGATGCTGCTCCCAAAGCCGTTTCTTTTGAAGAAGCAACACCAAGATGTATGTGTAGTTCTACATTTTACCAAGTTTCTTCATGCATTTAAACACATTATAGTTTTTTCTTCCTTCATATGTTCTTATCTTCTTTTCTTCAGAGGCACCAAGGCCAATCGTATACGCCACTTCAGAGCAATGAGGAGTCTCTTCAAGTGGAGACAAACCATGATTCCCATGTTCATGAGGAATTTGAATTCAGTGAAGTGTTCGTTCATCAGCTGATACATACCATTGAGTTTGTACTTGGAGCAGTTTCAAACACAGCTTCTTACCTTCGTTTATGGGCCCTCAGGTATGTCACTAATAAATTATTGTTATACATGTGTCTACATTCATATCCTTGAGGAATTATTGATGATAATTGAAATCAGTTCAAAGTTGGTGATTTTGTTGTTGAAATTTGTGTTATGGACTTTAGCACTGATGCTGATGATTGAAAATTAGCACCCTAAATGTCTTCGACATATTTGGTTGGAGTCCTTTCCATCATTTTCTTTGATTAAAAAGGCAGCTGATCCTTTTGATGGAAGCTAATAATATGCTTTATCTTGCGTTCTTTCTTGCTGCAGTCTTGCCCACTCAGAACTGTCAAGTGTATTCTATGAGAAGGTTCTTCTCCTTGCATGGGGGTATGTCACATTCCATGATCTCTTACATGGTTAAGCAATTTTTTCAAGTTCCTAGATTTTGAAATTATCACTATTCATTGCTATATGAGAGCCAATAACGTGCATATTCATGCTATGATAATTTTATTTGTATATCTAAAAAAATATTTCAAAAAAGAAGGGAAGTATTTTATTTATGTCCTGGGCTTCCCTCTGTTGCATTTCTGCTGTTGAGTGAATTGTCTCTGCACTACATGAGTTGCTGTTGGACACTCGAATATCCTACCTAATAGTGAAGTGGATAATAAAATACGCTTGTACGGATGATGATTATGGTGCTTTACATGTCCCACAGGTTTAACAATATAATTGTCCTAATTGTTGGTGTCATCATCTTCATTTTTGCGACAATTGGTGTGTTGCTGGTGATGGAAACTCTCAGTGCTTTCCTTCATGCTTTGCGACTTCATTGGGTGGAATTCCAAAACAAGTTCTATGAGGGAGATGGT
>CATIWR010686192.1:0-23603 GCA_949677035.1 Omphalea diandra | reverse complement strand
GATATATATATATATATATAGATATATATATATATATATATATATATATATATATATATATATATATATAGAGAGAGAGAGAGCGAGAGAGAGAGAGACAGAGACATGAGAAATATTTTGTAACTTATTTCTCTAAATCTTTGAAAACTCTTTAATTTTATATGACTTTTTTATATTGTATTCAACATTTTTAATTTGTTAATTAAATATATATATACATCTATAACATATGAAATATATATTATTATTTTTGTAAAAAATAAATAGAATTTCAATTTTATTTTAAACAATATATGTATTTCCTTTTTCAATTGTAAATTTTAGATCTATCACTAAATTGAATATAAAATACTTTGATTAAGATTTTAAGGAAGGGAAAAAACTGATCATAATTTAAAATCTAGTATTTTTTGGCATGCCAATTTTACCCTATATAATTGATATCAACATTGATACTAAGTTGAGTAGTTTGAGTCTCTTTGAATTGAGGCTACAAAACAAGAGAAGATAAAATGAAAGTGCAACTTTGTATCAAAAGTCTATTTTGATGCTTAAGTCAAGGATTATTATGTCAAAGTGAGAGTAACAACATGTAAAAAAATGAATAAAGTATTTGCCTGAGACTTTTTATAAAGGAACTTGAAGGGACTGTTTAAGTAGGAGTGAACATAATTTTTGCATTGAATGATGTTTTCTTTCTTGTGTGACCTGAAAAGAATAGTTAGAAATAGATTGAAAAGTCACGTATATGGCTCGAGCCAAGTTGACCATTAAGCTAAGAGCCCAATCTAGACCGAGCTGAGCTTATAATAAATTAAATGGGTTTGAACCATGATGTTGAACTAGGCCTTGAAGAGGAGTGGAACAAGCCTATATTAATGAGCCTAATATCATATATCCCTCATAGTTCGAGTCTGTTTATATCTCGAGAAACATTTGAAAGAAAATAAATCGAGCTACCATAGGATGAACATCAAATGAACCGAGCTTGGTGGTAGAGAAATAAATAAATAGATCCATTCATATCTTTAAGTTCTGATAAAGAAAAATTTAAAATTTAAAATTATTATGTTTCATTAACCACACTACCATGTGGTACATGATTAACATGTCTCGAGTAGTTATCATGGAGCAAAGCAATCCTATCTGTCAGGAGAAAACTCATATCCTTATTTACATTTTTTATGAGCAAGATTTTTATTATGAGAGTGAAGATAATCTTTCAGTTACCTATTGCAATTAAGATTCATTAAGCAAAAGGTTTGGTTTTTACTTTATAATTTTTCTTTTAGATTTGTTGTTCCTAAAAAATGGACACTGTAGAAACCCTTGCTTCCCTTATGCAACCATTTGCATCTCCCCAAACTTTTTCTTTCTTTTCCAATGGTAGACATAGAGGAGTCATTGCATGTTGAGGAGATGTAATTAGATCTAGAAGAGCCACTAGAAGTTAAAGAAGGAGGTGAAGAAGTAAGGTTTGAGGAAGTGGACTCAAATAATGAAAAATATAAAAGTACCAAACTAGTTTGGGTGCAATTGCTATCAAGACCTTTGGAAATTTAAAGGGGCAACCCTTGAGTTTCAAAAGTGAGAAGTGGGGTGTTTGAGCTAAAGTGGATAAATATTCACTTGAAATGCAACATCCCAAATGGGTATGAGCTCAAGATATTGGCCCCAAAACTAAAGGCATATTTTCCACTAAAACTAAATCAATTCATGCTTTATAAAGAGGATTTGAACATAAGATTTTGACTTTTGACACTCATATTCATCTGAAAGGTGCTAACAAGTTGACAATAACATAGGTAACACTGAACAAAAATTAAGATGTTCATGGACACGTACTTGTTGGCTCAGGAGAAGGAGACAAATATCTTAGTAGGAGTGATGAAGCAGATATACATGGTTGAGACAAATATCTCAGTAGGAGTGATGAAGTAGAAATACATGGTTATGCACCAAATTAGAGAAGATTAGTACCACATAATCACTAAGCCTAGTATGGGCTTGTTTAGTCATTATCTTCTTAATCAAGAAGTGAAAACCTAAATTTTTTATTACAATGTGTAAGGATGGGGTGGGGTTCCCTTCAAGATAAGCCAATAAGGAAGAGGGAGAAGTCTCAATCATAATGTCTGAGGAAGATAAGGAGCTAGTAAGAAGGCTTTGAGCAATTATGAAGGATCGAATAGATTTGATAAAATTAATAAAGAAAAACTATCTAATCAAAGTTTTCTTTGATATATGTTAGTAGCATGAGTTTTTACTAATGTAAACTAATGTATATTAATGCCTTTTTATTTTTTAAATATGTACTTCAAAGTAATTAAGGAAGAAATGGTTTGGTAAAAGGTAGACTGGGTTGAACAGTGGAGC
Source organism: Omphalea diandra (assembly GCA_949677035.1). Taxonomy (NCBI): domain Eukaryota; kingdom Viridiplantae; phylum Streptophyta; class Magnoliopsida; order Malpighiales; family Euphorbiaceae; genus Omphalea; species Omphalea diandra. The sequence continues at coordinate 21,227 of CATIWR010686192.1, read as the reverse complement.
TTAACATGTAAAAAGCCTAAGATAAGAAAATGACTGGTTAAAAGAAGGTCTAGGAGAAGTCAAAAGTGATTGAGCCAACCTTTATAAAATAGCCTGAACTGGCTACCCCATTGAGGTAAGGGAGGTAATGGAGAAGGAAGATAAGTTACTTCGATAAAAAAAGGCTCTGATATAACTAGTAAAGGTGGACTTGGATAAAAAGCTATTTATGCTACCAATGAACATAAGTCGGTGTTCAACCCCTCGAGGCTTTTTGAAGATAAATATAAAGAGGATTATTTGTTAAGCCATCCTCTAGTTCGAAAGAAGTTAAAAGAGGATTTATATCCTTTTTACAGATAAAGAACAACTTGAGCACTTAACGGATATACAATTAACAAATCGAGCTAAGATGTTTAATCTCAAAGTAATTTGTTTAATTTATTTTGAAAATAAGAAAAACTTGATTATTGAATTAATGTGTATTTGCGTAGGTGGTAGTAGATGAGGAGGCCCTTTCTAAGCTAGTGCTTGAAAGTTACAAATAAAGAAATAAAAAATATAGTAAAGTTGAAAGGTAGGTTTATAAAGGCGTATGATGAGCCGACTGTGTTAATAAAAGATAATTAAGATATTCTAAGCTAGGTGGGAGAAGGGGTGAGACTTTTCAACAAGGCCTAGGAGGCACTGAAGGTTGAACAGGTGAAAAGAACTGAACTAGCTAATTAAGAGAAAAAACTATCTGATAGGATGGTTGAGCTGGAGCTCGAGGTGGAATCTTAAAATAAAAGGAGCAAGATGCCCGAGCTCTGGTTAATAAAGAGATGATTATGATTTATTTTGATTACATTGTCAATATAGGGCACGAGTTTGTTGAGATACATACATCGACTTTAATTATATAGGGGATATCCTTCTTGGTGATAAGGAAGAGGAAGAGGATGAGGCAAAGGAATATATGTAAGATAAATGTAACTTGTCTTCCTTATTTATAAAAAATTTTCTAAATAATAAAAGAACTCTTCTTTTCTTCATTTATGTATGTCTTCCTTTGTCTGATTGTTTGAAAGTACTAAACTATAAAAAAGAAACTAAAATGATTTTGAGTTAATAACGAGATAGATATTAAGATATCGAGCCCATTGGATAATTAGACTTAGAAATATCAAGATACAAAGCCCATTGATTAATTGAATTGGAATTGGTAATAACATGTCAAGCTGGTAATGTTTGAAAAGCATTAAATATGATCAATCAGATCATAAAGTATTCCTTTTTAGTTTTATGCTTAAAGGCATTCCCTAGATATAGGATTAGCAATATGAACTAAGAATAACTTAGAAAAAGAAAAGTGAAGACCTTTTCACGATGTAGAAGGCTAATAAGTTTGGTATATATTTTAGTAGTGTGAACTTAATTAAATAATAACTCAGAAATATGAAAAAAGAAGGTGAAGACCTTTTAGATTGATAGAGTAAGAGAAGTGCATAAGATCAATCCTTATTACTGTTGGGAACAACTAAGGTTGTTATTAAATAAAGTACTTCTTGAGATTGTCTATGTTCCATATTCAAGAAATGAGCTTTTCATCCATAGTTTCTAACTTGTAAGCTATAGGTTTTACTATCTTGATGACTTCCCAGTTTGCGTCAAGTTTACCAACATTGGCATCGCCATTAGTTACATTGACTTTCTTTAGGACCAACTCTCCTATCTTGGGAGTTTGGTGCTTCACTCATTTATTATGGAATCAAGCTACCCTTTGCTAATATGCAACGATTTCAATGGCAACTTCTTTGTACATTTTAGTTAGGAAGTTAAGGTTAAGGTCAAGCTCGACCTCATTCTATTTAAGACTGTGGTAAAGCACTCAATAAGAAGGGGGACCCATTTCTATAAGAATGTCTGCTTTTATCTCATACACTAAGGAGAATGGCGTTTGGTTGATTGCAGTTCTTAGATCATGTAAAAGGTCCATAAGATGTGATTAAGATGATCTATTTGTGAACCCAATATAATTAATTAAACTTACACAAATTTAATAAATATCAGGAAACAATAATGAAGTCTTGAAATATTATAAAAAGAGCCAACTGAAATGATTATACCATCAATTTAGGAAACAACAAAAAAAAACAATTTTTTTTTGTCAAATGCCAATTTAAATAAAAAAAAAAGTTTAAATGTTAATTTTTATGTCATGTTATAGGACAAACCAAACAAATTTTGAGTGAAGATACTGATTTGCAAGTACATCAAACAACAACAAATGAAAATTATTAATAATTTCTATATTGCATTCATGCATATGAAGTGAACATCATATTTAATTTAAAGTACACGTTATTGAATACAAAAACTTTTGTATGATTTAACTGAGGAACTTAATTTGATTAAAAGTTTAAAGACTTCTAAAATAGAAAAAGAAGTAGCTCCTCCAAATATGGATCAATAATTTTTAAAATTGGAAAAAAAAAAAAAGAAAGATAGTTACTTAATGAATATTTTATCTTTATTTGCAAAAGATTTAAGCTCCTTTGTTTTTCAAATAATGTATTATCTTCTACGTTGAATAATTATAAAATTTTCACTTTTCAAATGTTTGATAATATTTTAATTATTTTTTAAGTTTATTTTGAAAATTTTTTGAAAATTCCATGTCAAACTTTATATTTTATATTTTTATTATGTTTCAAATTGTATTTATGAAATGAAACTTCAAAAATTGAAGAATTATGTATGATTATGATTCTATAAAAATATAAAAACAAAAAATACAACATGGATAGTGTGCCAATAAACTACTAGTATATTTAGTATTTGTTGGACTAGGTTGGTTAAACCCAAGTCAAATCCCTTTTTTGATCTTAATAATATAGATTGACATGTTATAACATCAATTTTAAGAGTTTTTTTTTTTTTCAATTGTTAAGATAGGTTTGCATTGAAAGTTAAATAAGAGTCTAAGTCTCAAGCATTGTGAAAGACATCATAATTCGCAGTCAAGAACCTCTAATTCACAACTGCGATATTGCAAAAGGAATGAATGACTTTGGTCCAGGCTGATTCGCAGAGCAAATCATTGTCGTGACCTAACTAAGAAAGCTATGAAGTTCAAACAGTCAAATTTGTGATGACCGTCGCGTTTAGGATCGCAATCGAGACTTTTGGAGTTGCCTGGAGGGAACCAAGTCCACAACCAGAGCTTGCCAAACGTTCAAAATAACTATTAACATATCAAAATTTGCAAGGGTAACTATTAACATATCAAACTTCACAAAGGTGAAATAGTCTTTGAGACCGCGACCTATTGAAGCAACTTCTCCTTATCAAACATACATATTCATGGTGTCAATCGCGTTCATGAGCAGGATAGCTCACGATCATGACTTTTGTTTGGTTGGAAGAACATAACGACTATTTTTCTTAGAAGACCGATGATAACATGCCATGTGGACTAACTGTTAAATACAAATGAGATTTTTTATTATGATTTCAACGAATTTAGTGCAAGAAGAGAAATCATGACCGCGAATGACCAATCACGACTGTGAAATATGTCTGACAAACATTTAATACAAGATTTGCCTAGCATGCCTTAGACATTTAGGCACAGTTTCTTTGTAACATCTCTTTGGTGGTTATTGTCTACAAATATTCCACTAAACAAATATGAATGTAAGAGAATAACATTGAATATAGCCAAACTCTTACAATTTATTTCTTAACCTTTAATTCTTTATATGTGAGTTGGTATTGTTGGGTGTAAGCATTAAACACCATTGTAATTGAGTTTGAGAATTAGCCTAGTCATAAAACTCTTGCAATAGGTTAAGTATGAGCCTTTGGAAAACACTTTAGAGGTTTTTGTATGAGCCTTAAAACACAAGTTGTAAGGTTATGTGTGAGCCATAAACACAAAGTGTACAAGTTTGGTGTGAGCTTGGAAACACCATTTAGTGTTAGTAGAATACCCAATTGTGAAGCATTGAAGAGTGGACGTAGGATTAGTTAACACTCGAACCACTATAAAATATTGTGTCTCCATCTCTTCTACTTTTTCTATATCCATCTTTCATTACCTTCCCTCCAATTTTTAAATTTTCCACCAATTCAATCTCATTTCTTAGTGCTTAAGGGCTAGCAAGTGGTATTAGGGAATGTCTCATCTAAACCCTTAATTGTGTGAGCAAAGACAAATGGCATAAGAAAGAATCCATACCCATCTCAAGCCAAACTTTGATGGATTTGACTATACGCATAGAGATATAACTAGACAATGATGTGATGGATGTTTGGGTTATAGTTACAAAAGAATGGAAACCTCCTACCAAGGTGGTTGATGGAAGTGAAGAGTTAATCCTAAGGGATGAATGGGTGGAAGTTTGTAGAAGATCAAATGGAAGAAATAAAAAAGCAATGACAATTCTTCTTAGCTCCTTATCAAGGGAGGAGATTGGAAGAGTATAACATTGCCTCATTGCTCATGGAATATTGAAAGCTCTGGATAACTATCATGAAGGCACAAGCTTAGTAAAGTCCAATATATTAGAGATATATGTGATAAAATAAGAGTTATTCATGATAAAATACAATGAAAGCATCACCGATATGACGAATAGACTCCTATCCATCATCACAAATATGAAGAAATTTAGAAAAGTACTCATTAATCATGAGGTAAACATTAAAATACTCAAATCTTTACCTTTTGAAAAGTTTGATGCAAGAGGATGTAGTATTTAAGAGTCAAATCCAAAAATAGAAAAAGGTATCAACAGATGTCCTCCTAGGAAAGCTTCTTACTCATGAACTAGCCTTAAAAAAACAAGAGGAAATGAAGAAGATGAGAGGGCAAGGGGACAAAAATGACAAAAAAAAAAAAAAAAGACCTTGGCCCTTAAATCCTTAGCCATAGATAAAGAGGTAAAAGTTGTCTTAAGTGATGATGATAGTAAAAAAGAAGAGAAGGAGTTAGCCATACATTCTAGAAGAACCAAAGAACTGATAAGAAGAAGGAAGGATAAAATGAACTTCTGGAAGGCATTTTCTAATCTTAAAGAAAAGAAGAATGAAGTAACATGCTATGAGTGTAGCAAACAAGACCACATTAAATATGATTGCACCAAGCTGAAAAGAAGAAGAAAAGGAACAAAGGAAAAAATAAAAGCTTTAAAGCCACTTGGGATGACAACTCTAGTGCGGAGGATAAAGATGAGGAAGTAGCAAATATGTGTTCCACAACACAAGAGGACTCTTCTAATGGGGTAAGTTCTTCATCTCATTCTAGTGAAAATTATGATGCATATGATGATGTAAATGATGAGCAGTTAGAAGCTCTTACTTTGAGATGTGACAAGTATAAGTCACAAATGAAAACTTATAAAAAGAAATGCTCAAAATTGAAAAATGAGTTTAACTTATTAAATAGGCTTGCAAGTGAGTTGAGGACTTCAAATGAAGAACTAAAAAAATCTATTGAGAGTCTTACTAAATCTTCTTCTTTTCTAAATTCCTTGAGAAAGGAAAATGATACCTTAAATAAAGGGGAAATTAAGCTTAGAAATATTTTTAAGTTTCATAAAAGGAATGAAGCTTTAGATACATTAATTATATCTCAAAGACCTCTCTTAGTAAGACACGATTTTGGCTTCAATGAAGCCTCCTCATCATCTACACCTTTTCTCACTACTTTTATTAGAGATTCAACACCTTAAACATCTAGTATTGAGGTAACTAGGAGGAAGAGTGCTCCTAACACTAAGTCACCTATGCCCAAGGGCAAGTGGAAGGCATTTCAAGGCTCAAAGCCTAAGCTTAAAAAGGCTAATAATGCATTCATCTACAATAAGAAACATGTTCACCCTAACACACACGAAATATTCTCTTATACTCCTAATCATTCTTGCACATGCTCATATTCTCATCATCATGGTATGAGAAAGCTCTCTAGTCATACTAAAGTTTTGCATAGGAGAAAGACTTATAAGTCTAAACTCCAATGTCACTATTGTATGAAGTTTGGTGACATAAATATTTTCTGCTATACTAGGAAGGCTTACCTCAAATTAGAGGTCCCTTCAAGACCTAACCCTTAAGGACCCAAGTATGCTTAAGGACCTAAATAAAGGTGATCTGTTTTTTAGTGTGTAGGAATGTATGACAGCCACTAATGAAGACAATGATTGGTATGTGGATAGTGGAAACTCAAAGCATGTGATGGGTAACAAAAAGCTATTCATAGCCATAAAAAAAAGGAAGGTTGCAATGTTACTTTTAGGAATAATGCCAAGGGTAAGGAAATTGGCATTGGAACAATTGGTAAAAATGGTTGTTCACTTATTGACAATGTTCTTTTAGTTGATGGTTTATAACATAACTTGTTAAGTGTAAGTCAATTGTGTAATAAAGGTAATAAAGTTACATTTGGCCCTAGAGAATGTCAGGTTACCATTTTAGTGGATAAGAAGGTAATCTTTAAGGGTGAAAGGAGGGGTAATATCTACCTAATTGACTTAGACAATATGGCTAACCAATCCTTCAAGTGTCATATGTCTCTTAGCAATGAAGCTTGGCTTTGCCATAGAAGACTTAGTCATGCTAGTATGAAGCTCGTACAAAGCCTATCTAAAGGACAACTAGTGAAAGGTCTTCTAAAGCTAAAATTTTCCAAGGATAAAGCATGTGGACCTTGTCAAATAGGGAAACAACATTAAACTTCCTTCAAAGCAAAGAATGTTGTAAGTGTATCTAGACCTCTTCAACTTATCCATTTGGACTTAATTGGACCTATTAAGAATTCTAGTCTAGGTGGGAAGCATTATGCATTTATCATAGTTGATGATTACTCTAAGTTTAGTTAGGTGTCATTTCTATCTCATAAGAATGACAATTTTGATGTTTTTAAAAGTTTTGTAAAAAGAGTTCAAAATGAAAAATGTTGCTTCGTCTTATTTATAAGGAGTGCCCATAGAAAAAAATTTCAAAATGAATCTTTTGAAACTTATTACTTAGAGAATGAGATTTCTCATAATTTTTCTACTCTTTGAACACCACAATAGAATGGTGTCGTAGAGAGGAAAAATCAGACATTAGTGAAGATGTATAGAACTATGCCAATTACTTTTAGGCCAAAAGCCATCAATACTTTTTGTTATATTGCTAATCGTGTTTTCAAAAGACTCATTCTCAACAAAACTTCTTCTAAGCTTTGAAATGGTAGAAAACCTAAGATTTCATACCTTAGAGTTTTTGGATGCAAATTCTACATTTTAAATACCAAGGACAATCTTGAATTTTGATTCTAACATAAATGAAGATATATTTCTAAGCTATTCTACCTTTAATAAAGCCTATAGGATTTTCAATAAAAGTACTATGGTTATTAAAGAGTCTATGAATATTGTGTTTGATAAATCTAGTAAACTTAATTTTAGGAAGATTTTTTTTTTTATCGATGATCTTGCAAGTGACTTTGAGAAATTGAAGCTAGATTCAACTCTAAAAAAAATGGAGATTTAACTTAAAGATAGCAAGTCATCAAAATAAGAAAAGGAATCTCAATTACAACAAATTGAAATTCTAGCTCAAGATCTTCTTAAGGATTGGAGATTCTCTAAACATCATTTAAAGGATCTAATCATTAGTGAGACATCTAATGAAGAAGTACTAAATCTCAACTTCATGCATTAGATAATAATCTTACATTTGTTTGTCAATTTGAGCCAAAACCAGTTGATGAAGCTCTTGATGATAAAAGTTGGGTGATTGCTATGCAAGAGGAACTTAGCCAATTTGAGAGAAATAAAGTATGGAAGCTAGTTCCTAGGCTTAAGGAACACCTTATTATGGGATGCAAGTTGAAGTTTATGAATTAGTTAGATGAGCAAGGTTTTATTACAAGGAACAAAGCTAGATTGGCTGCAAAGGGATGCAACAAAGAAAAAGATATTGATTATGATGAAACCTATACTGCTATAGCAAGAGTAGAGACCATTAGGATTCTCTTAACATTTGCATGTCACGTGAATTTTAAATTTTTTCGAATGGATGTTAAAAGTGCATTTTTTTAATGGACTTATTGAGAAGGAAGTTTATATTGAACAACCTCCTAGTTTTAAATTATATGCTTTTTCCTTATCATGTTTTCAAACTAACTAAAGTCTTATATGGTTTAAAACAAGCTCCAAGAGCTTGGTATGTAAGACTTAGTTCATTTCTTTTACAAAATGATTTTAAAAAAAAGCAGGATTGATACAACTTTGTTTATCAAAAAGCATAATAAAAACACTCATTGTATAAATTTATGTAGATGACATTATATTTGGTGCTACTAATGGATCCCTTTGTGAAGATTTTGCTAAGTGTATGACTAGCAAATTTGAGATGAGCATGATGAAAGAGCTTAAGTTCTTCCTTAGTCTATAAATCAAGCAAACCAAAAAGGGTATCTTCATCAATCAAGCCAAGTACACAAAGGATCTACACAACAAGCTTGGCATGGGTGGATGCAAAGTAATTAAGACACTAATGAATGCTAACATTAAACTAGAAAAAGATGAATTGGGTAAGCCTATTGAGGAAAAGAGGTATAGAGGTATGATTGGTTCTCTCCTTCATCTCATTACTTCTAGACCCAACATTACGTTTAATGTATGTATGTGTGCTAGGTTTTAATCATGCCCTAAGGAATCTCATTTAAATGCTATTAAAATGATTCTTAAATATTTACACGACACATTGCATTTAGGGTTATGATATTTTAGGAATTCATTATTTAATTTTTTTGGGTATTCGGATGCAGATTATGCAGGTAGTCTATTAGATAGAAAAAAAACACTTATGGAACTTGCCAATTTATAGGAGAATGATTAGTTTCTTGGTTTAGTAAAAAACAAGTTTCAGTTGCTTTATTCACCATCGAAGCAGAATGTGGTAGCGGGTTGTTATTACACCCAAGTTCTTTGGATGAAACAACAACTCAACTATTATGGCAAGGTTGTTGACCACATTCCCATCAAATGTGACAACATAAGTGCAATAAATCTTTCAAAGAATCCTATTCAACTTTCAAAGAGCAAACATACTGACATTATACATCATTTTCTTAAAGATCATGTCCAAAATGGTAATGTGGTATTGGAGTTTATTGACACTAATCATCAACTTGCGGACATTTTCACTAAACTCCTAAATGAACAAAAGATAAACTTCATTAAGAAGGAGCTAGGGATGCTAGATGGAAGTTCCCTATGGTGAAAATAGATCTCTACTCACATTCTTCATTTTGTTTGTCATTTTGATTAACTGAATGAATTTGATAATTTTACATGTTGAATTACTTTGGATGTGTTAATTTTTTAAGTAGTTAAGCTTTTCTATGCCTATTTGCTTGAATTAATCATTATTACATTAAGTGGATCACATATAGGAAGGCAAATTCTTATTCTTTCATTGTTTTTCTTTTTACCATGTAATTCACATCGCGATTGTTCATTCGCGGTCGTTATTTACAAGCACTCATCCATTTTCTATCAAGCTTTTAATTTGCCATCATAATTCTAAATAATTACTGCAAATTCTTTCAAATTTCAAATTCATTGATTATTGACTCCTTTGTTTTTTAAGGAATTCTTATCTGTTACTCACAAAATTTGTAATTAGTAGTCACGACTTGTTATTAGAGACTACAAATTCTAGTAACTATTAGGCATTGATTGACTTGATTATCAACTAGTGCTAACCCCTCATTTAATGCAAATTTTCCATTTTGTTACTATTTTCATAAGTTTTTTGAATATTTAAACCATCATAACACCCCTCTATTCTCCTTTTAACTTTTTTCTTCATCTATAACTCATATATTTTCTCAAATCTTCCAAATTCTCCTAACTTCCCTCAATGGAACCTAAGAAACTAACCAGAGTAGAGAAAGTGAAGGGCATTGGCTAACCTCTAAGCCCTCTTGCCCTTCACCTAATAAAGGGAATAACGAACGAAGAAAAGGATAGGTACAAAGCCAACTCTAATAAGATAATTTAAGCCAATAAAATTCCCTTTACCTTTTTCTTAGAGTCACTTAAAATCAAGGATGAAATTTATGCTTTTCTATCAAACTTAGGATGGAATAAGTTTATCTTCAATGATGAACCTGGGTATGAGGAAATCGTTAAGGAGTTCATGTGTATTATCAGGAGAGCCGAATTGAAAATAGGTTTGTATGAGCAAGTTTTCAAGACTTTTGGGGACCCCCACTTTATAACTTTCAACCAACTTTATAATCTCTTCAACTTTCAAATGAGAGATGATATTTCATTCATCATCTCTGCACTTGATATCATTTATTCTGAATTCTGATAAAAGATATCTATTGAAACCAAACATGACCCAAAAATATCTCTGGCCAAATACATTAGAACCCTTCTAAATTGGCTTATTCACCATATCATTACCTTCTAAGTAAATGGTAAAGGTGATGGGAATGAAAATGTTTTCCAAAAAGACCTGACATTTTTGTTTTGCCTAATACAGAACAAGCTGATTCAAACAGGTTTATACCTTATGGATCAATTGATTCATATGAGTACTAAACCTAAAAGCGAATTTCTCCTCCCCTCTTATGTCATAACCATCTACCAATATGTAGGAGCTCTAAATAATGAAATCGAAAATTTCCTCACTAAGAAATACTTACCTTTCCAAAACTTTCTTGATCTGCCTTATCTCATAAATGCCAAGGCTATCCATTCAAGTACTTATATTTATACCTTGGGGTTTATTGGGGCTAAAAAGCATGAAATTACTCAAGCTTCAAAAAGAAAGAGGCTTGTGATAGAGGAAGGTGTCCAACTAATCCTATCTCTTAAGCCCAAACCAAAATCTAAGACTTCTGTCATCTCTCTCTCTTCTATTAACAAGAAGTTGGGCAAGTTGATGGGTATGATAAAGAAGAGATTTCTTCTTCTTTCCCACATCCACAGTAATTTAGTGGGTCTTTAAGAGAAGGTGACTGCAACACCTTACCATCTCCTAGATTTTGAAGATTAGGATGATACTCCATAAGAAGAGGAAGATTAAGAAGTGGAAGCAGGAGATGAAGCACAAGGTGGAGGAGGAGGTAGGATGTTAGAGATTCTAGAGATGATGACAACTCTCTAATTTTCTAGTTTTTCTTAGGCTTGAAATTCTTTCTCTTTTTTGTTATATTCGTCTTATAGCTTAAAAGTGTGATCCTATAACTTTATGTTTATGTTTCTTTATGACTATATCAATAAAATTTGAAGTTTTTGTTCCCTCTATGGTTGTTCTTTATTTGCATCATTTTATACTCATCTCTATCATTATCTTGTTCTCTCTTTCTGATCTTAACAAAAGGAGAGAGAAATAGTGAAAGCAATTGCATGACATAATTAAGGGGGAGTATAATTTGAAGTGGAGCAATCTCAGTTAGTTATTTGCATTTCAAGTTTCAATTGGTATCCTAATTAGTTAAATTTGTTAAACTAAGTTAACCATTTCAACTTCACATTTATGCAATTCTTCATGCCTTGCAAAATCAATCTAAGTTGTTAAAATAAAAAAGGGGAGAGATTGTTGGACTAGGTTGGTTAAACCAAAGTCAAAATTCTCTTTTAATCTTGATAATGTAGATTGACATATTCTAACATCAATTTTAATTGTTGTTTTTACAATTTTTAAGATAGGTTTGCATTAAAAGTTGAATGAGAGTCTAAGTTTTAAGCATTGTGAAAGGCATCCTAATTCGTGGTTAAGAACTTCTAATTCACAACTGAGATATTGCAAAAGGAATGAACGACTTTGGTCCAAACTGATTTGTAGAGCAAATCATTGTCGCGACCTAACCAAGAAAGCTATAAAGTTCAAACAGTCGAATTTGCGGTGACCATCGCATTCAGGATCACGATTGCGATTTTTAGAGTTGCCTGGAGGGAACCAAGTCCATAACCAGAGCTTTCTAAGTGTGTCCAAGATAACCATTAATATATTAAAATTTACAAGGGTGAAATAGTCTTCGAGACCACAACTTATTGAAGCAACTTCTCCTTATCAAATAGACAGATTTATGGTGCCAATCGCGTCCAAGAAAAAGATAGCTTGCGACCATGACTTTTGTTAGGTTGGAAGAACACAACAACTATTTTTCTTGGAAGACCAATGATAACATGCCATGTGGACTATCCGTTAGATGTAAACAAAGTTTTCTATCGTGATTTCAACAAATTTGGTGCAAGCAGAGAAATCGCGATTGTGAATGACCAATCATGACTGTGAAATGTGTTTGACAGACATTTAATGCAAGATTTGTCGAATATACCTTAGAGATTTAGACATAATTTCTTTGTAACATCTCTTTGGTGATTATTGTCTATAAATACTCTACCAAACAAACATGAATACAAGAGAAAAACATTAAATATAGCCAAACTCATGCAATTTTTTTCTCAACCTTCAATTCTTTGTATGCGAGTTGGAGTTGTTGGCTGTAAGCATTAAATACCATTGTAATTGGGTTTGAGAGTTAATATAGTTGTAAAACTCTTGTAATATATTAAATGTGAGCTTTTGAGAAATACTTGAGAGGTTTTTGTGTGAGACTTAAAACACAAATTGTAAGGTTGTGTGTGAGCCATAAAATATAAAGTGTATAAGTTTGGTATGACTTTGGAAACACTATTTACTGTAATTGGAAAGTTGACATAAGATTAGTTAATACTCGAATCACTATAAAATATTGTCTTTATTTTTTCTTCTACTTCTTTTATATCCGTCTTTCATTACTTTCCCTCCGATTTTTAAAATTTCCATCAATCAAACTCATTTTCGGTGCTCAAAGTCCAACAATATTGTATCCATTTTATTGCCTATCAAAGCTACTAAAAATACCTACCTTACTTCGAATTAAATTTGCTACGACACAACCCACCACAGACCACTCAAATCCTTAACTTCACTGTATGGCACTCAAATTTGATGGATATTATCCATTCTTTATAGCCAACATTTATCACCGAGAATATCCGTTCATATTAGACTTGAACACTTAAATTCTTTTTTCAATTATATCATTAATTATTTTATTTTTTTGACCAAATTGCACCTAATTGTCATGATTTGATGTTAAGTGTCCATAATTATTTTATTAGTCTCTTGAAAGACCTTTAAATTTCATTCTTTTCTCGAAAAATATATTTTAAAAAAAATATTTTCTACATTTTTCTATATCTGAGATGCTAAAAAAACAGGTCAAAGGAAAAGATTTTTCTGGTCAATAGAAAAATCTTTTGTTTTTAGGGGAAAATGACTTCCCCTTTTAGAAATGAGAAGTCATTTTTCTAAAGCCTCTCCTTTAACAAAAAGCCTGTTTTAATAAATACCAAATAAAAAACACTCCTTTGCATAGCACTGCCTCCAAATTGCTGCCTCTAAACTCATCACCATTAAGATTGCTACCTCTAGCATTCTCTCTGTCAAGGTTATTGCCGGCAACCTCCTCAATTGTATATCACCAACCACCATCCTTCGGATTCTAAATACTGTTTCTTATCTGTAAGATTTTTTTCAAAATTTTCATTATTTCACATAATCTTATTTTGATTTTCTTGCAACATTTGTTTTTTGTGGGTTTATTATGAATTATGGGCAAATCATTAAATGTTATGAGATTTTTCTAGAGCTAAATTTATGGGTTTATAAAATTTGTTATTCTCGCTACTAACAAATTTTGATTTTGGATGATGCCTTTTTATTCATCTTTGTCAACCATTTGATCCATTCATTTTGCTGTTTTTTCTTTGTATGGTTCCATTTATTTGAAGGGTTAACTTGCTTATCCAATCTGGCAACACACACTGTCTCCATATAGATTTTCCGACATCTGATACCCTTAAATTCATCTTGTCATGCTGTTATGTTTTCATATGGGCTTGCATTCAAGCACACAGGTGCACATGCTTCCTTCTTTATATTCAATCTTTTTAATAGATCCAAATCCAAACTTGATATTTGGACTATTCTAATTACTCTTTTTGAACTGAGATTTTTGCAAGAGGTGGCTTGAGTAGTGCTTTGTAGGTTCAGCATGGCCTTGTCTGAGTAGATTTTTTGAAAAAGACTGAAAACCACACTGGACCGAAAATTAATCCTCAAAGAAATTTGAGAACTGGTATTGGATTGATTTATGTGTAGAACTGGTCCGTTTTGTACTGCATTTATCGATTCAATTTAAGTCAGTTATTCAGTGCTTTCAATACGATTCAAAATAGTTCAATACAAGTCGGATTTTCAATTCCTAAATTTAAAAACACAAAATCAAATATTGTATTAGAATATTTTTAAAGGATAAATCTCATTCTCTAAGAAAGATAAATATGAAAAATATAAATACATTCAAACTAAATCAATATAACAAATATAAATAAAAATAAAAAATCACAATACAAACACAAATATAAGTGTTTAGTTATCACTATTCAAAATAAAGCAAATATAAGTTATATGTGTTCAAAATAAAAGAAAGCACATAAAATTAAAAAAAAAAAAAACTAAAAAGAGTATTAAGTCCATCTTCATTACATAATTAAAATTAAATAGTAAATATAGCTCAAACCCTAGCAACCTACATCTTTGCAGTAGTCAACTCTATCACAAACCCCCAAAATAGCTCCGTACCAATCCACCTGTACCACAAGCAGAACCAACAATAAAAATCTGAAACACCTAACCTGAAAAAGAATGCAATTATAAAAAAAATCAACAAAACAACAAAATAAATCTAAATTCAATAAAAGATCAATTGAGAATTTAATTCACAGTATACCTCAAATAATTAGTGGTCAACATCAAGCCTTGATTGAAAGAATTTATTAAACTCACAATCTTGAATAATCTCTACACTACCAATTAAATTCATTTTAGTACATATACAATTGAAATACATAATATATATATATATATATATATATATATATATATATATATATATATATATATATATAAATTATTTGCAATTATTAAAGCATAACCTTTAATTTTTCAAATTCTTCTAATGTTTCAAGTTGGAGGAGTTCGTTGGAATCCGTAACTGGTCTTGACAAAAAATTAAGACCTCAACTGTTGTTGGAAATAACAAACTTCTATATTGATCAAGTGTTCTCCCTTTTGCATTGAAGGCAGATTCTGAAGCCACTGTTGATGCTCGTATACCTAGAACATCCTTCACAGTCATAGAGAGACAAGAATATCTCACTGAATTGACCTTCCACTAGATAATACATCGAAATCAACGGTGAATGATTCAAGAAACTCCTTGTCCAATTCCGATTGTGTTGCTAGATTCTTATTCCTCTCACATATTAAGAAATACTCATCAAGGCTTGGATGACATTACCATCACCAATTTCTGGTTGTTTAGGATTACTGGTGTACATTTCAGCTTTCTAACAATCTTTCTTGTGCTCAGATATCAAATCATTCATAGCTTTTAACACCCTTTCGCTTATTTTTCTTTTTTGCCTCATCTTGACCATGATAAAATTCTGTACTTGTAATCTAGATAACTTAGCTTATATCTAAGGTCTAAGACCATAGCAATGGAAAGCATAACATTCATCTTATTAACAGATCCTCAATACTTTTCAAACTTTGACTTTAGTTACTAAGCCGTTTCAGAAAACTCAATATTATCACTATTTTCACAAGAAATCAACTCCTTTAAAATCCTATCTATCTCAAGAAAATAAAGGTTAGAAGTAGAGTATAAAGACCCAGAAAGTTTGCAAGTGGCCTCATAAAATTTTTTAAGAAATATTGACATCAATCTAGCTCTAGTCCAATCAAATTCACAAGACAAATCATCACCAAGGTCATGTACAAATTTAGAATCCACGTCTTCCAATCTTTCAAAACCCTTTTGATACTCTAAAGCAACTTCTAACATCCAATATGTTGAATTCCACCTTGTTGTACAATCTAACTGTAATGAGGACTTTTACTTAATACTAGCTTGCTCATTTGATTTCTTAAAATGCTCTAATCTTTGAGGACTAATCCTAATATATTTCACTACATCCCTAATCCTCCTAATAGATCCTTCAGCAATATCAAGGCCATCCTTCATAATTAATTGACGAATATGTGCAAAGCACTTCATATGACGGCCTCCCCACCCAACATGAGCATTTTTGTAACACCCCTAATCGAGGTGCTACCTTAAGGTGCTTCACACCTAAAGGTAGAGGTGTTAGTTGGTGTTAGTTTAAGGTGTTTCACACTTAGAAGTAGAGGTGTTAGCTTATGGTGCTTACGGATTATGGCAATCCCACATTAAAAGTTGATAAGAAAGATGAACAGTTTATATATGTTTGGGCCCAACTACAATAACAACAACCTAAGTTAACCATTTCAGGTCATGTGGTTTGGCAATTATTCACAAATTGCTACAGGACAAGTTGAGCCCAAACTGTTACAATTGGTATCAGAGCCACCTTAGATTAGAAGGAAAGGGCTGCTCGTGGATAGAGGCGAGGCAACATCCTAGCTGAACAGAGGCTTGCTGCAGGAGAAGTTGAGCCCAAGCCGTTGCAATTTTTCTTTACAAGTCTTTTTTTAAAGGTTTGAATAGCTATGCATTACTGGAGGCATTGTCTACAGTAATGCACATGACCTTATCTATCCCCACTCTTAAAGGTAAGAATCTACCGCATTGCCTATACTAATACCCTTATGACTCTTGATAATACAGAAATTGAGCATTCTTTTATGAAGATTCCACTGACTATTAATGAAATGGGCTGTCAAACATACAAAATTTAAAATTCAGACACTTGTCTAAGTATATGTTGTTAAACTAACCCAACATTGAGAAGTAATTATGACTTGCAATTTATTTTTTTCGCTACCAAACAATGAGTAACAATCCCTAACTATTCTGAATCTTGATGGAATCACAAATTCAGGAATAGCTACTTCCACAAACTCTCTAAACCTTTCCCTTTCCACAAGCCTAACAGGAAGTTCATCTTTTATGATCATCCTAACTAAGGCTTGCCTACAAGCCTGTAGAGTTTTCTGCGATTTGTCTTTGTGTTTCTCTGCAGCTATCATTTCTTTTTTATAAAGAAATTTTTTGCATGCTTCCTTTAAATGTTTTCTAAGACTTGAAATTCCAATTGCACTACTACCCTGACAATTCCCATTACACCAAAGACACCTAACTCTTCCATTTTCTTTGCCATCACAATCTCTTAATCTCTCATGATGTATCCACATAATAGATCTAGTTTTTTATTACCTTCATCATTGTTGAGGTCAGAATTTTGCAAGTATGTTGCTAGTGTTGTTGAAGGCCCTCGAGTATTTGCAGGTGCAGTAGAGCTAGTTGTATGCAGACTTGGACATACTCCAGTAGTTAGTGTGCTTGAAGTTGAAGTAGCATTCCCATATTATGGAGGAAGGGGAACTAGTAATAGACTATTGACAAAATTATCACTGGTTTTTTTTGTTCTTCTTAGAGCTAGACCCTTGGTCTTTATCTTTCTCACTTCTCTTCATGTTTGACAAAATATATTCTAAATACAAGAGATAAAGATCAAATCAGAATTTACTCTAAACAGATTAAAATTACTCAAAATAATCAGAATTCATTCAAAAACATATATATATATATATATATATATAGTGACAAAACTATTTAAATTCAAATAACAAAATTGAAATAAATTCTATTTTTATTGTTGAGTTTTACTATAGAATCCTTAAATTACAATCTCTAATACAGTTATTAACAAAAACCATTAACAATTACATAAAAGATCCCTCAATATTTTGGTAATAATAATAATAATAATTCAATAACGGAATACTATTGATACTTTTAATTTTCTTATTTTGCAAAAAATAATAGAATTCAAACTGACAAAATTCACATGCAAAACATTAATTTAAAATAATTATACAAAATCATGATAACATACAGTATTAACCCTTATATTCCTCATGAAGCCCAATTAGTATATATTTATCATGACATGTAGTCTTGATAGAGGAAACATAAGAAGAGAAAAAAACAAAAAACAAGAAGAAACCATTAACCATAAACATAATCTAATTTATTTTTAATTTCTTTTAAATAGATCATGTGAGAATCAACAGAAAAAAGTAATCCAAAAATAGAAACTTCATGAAAAAACAAATTATTCGAAATAACTCAAATTAAAACAGAGAATAAAACAAACTAAAATAGCATTTACAGTTTTAGCTTTTCCTTTTTATTTTCAGTTAGGTCTTCTTTGTCGCCACTTTAGTGTGAGAAACTAAGATTAGAGATATGGCTTTTATGGTGGAAGGTTGGCTGTCTTAGATTGTGGGTAGACTATCTTGGGTTGCTCGAATAATGGGATGATGGAAGAGGAAATTATTATAAAGCTAGGGATTATGGCTTTTGGGTTGGGAGAGAAGAAGACTGTGCGGCCGGGAGCCTGGAAGAGGAAACAATAGGAGACAAGATGAGTTGGTGGCAGCTGTCTAACAACACTAAGAGATGCGAGTCACATACCGTATATATTAAAGAATTCTATATATATATATATATATATATATATATATATATAATCACAAAATTAATTGGATTGTGAAAAAATTTTGCAGATATATGTGATGAAATCAGGGAATTAATTAAGTTAAGGGGTTATTTAATAACTATATGAAACATTTAAAATTAAAATATTCAGTATTTGTATTTTTAAGATTGATAATAACTTTTTTAAGTTTTTAATATTTTAAATGTGTTTAATAATATTTTATATTAAATACTTAATTTTAAAAAAAGCTTAATATAATAAGTAAAATAATTTTACTTAATGGATTAAGGAATAGAAAAAAGTTTATTATTTTGATATATTTCATTAGTATATCTCCCGCTATAATCATTACTATTCATTATCACAATCTTTTTTATTAATAAGTATATAATTAAATTATAAATATTTAAAAATCAAATTATGTGATAATTTATCATACAATATATAGTTATCTTATATTAAATTTATTTATTAGATTTGATTTTTTTAAAAAAATTTGATATAAATTCAATTATCATTTAATTCTTAAAATTTTCATACTAAAATTATTTAACTCTTAAATTTTTAATATTGAAATCATTCAACACTTAATTTTTTAATATTTAATTTTTAATTTTACCAAATATCACCAAGACATAAAAGCAATTAATCTTAGCATCAAAAATTGTCAAACCTATCAAGTTCATTTTACATGGGAGAAAATTTCAAGTAATTAATTGCCCTATTTAATTCAAACTATCATCAGCTTTTTTTTTTCCCCCTCACATATGAAAGTCTTGGTTATGAAGTGTTAATTGAGGAATCATGTTCATGCATGCCCCTCATTTATATTTAGCCATATGCAGTGCTACGAAACCTTTTAATGATACATAGATTATGACGTGCGCTTCGGAGTATTGAATTGGCTCATGCAACTCCATTTCCTATAAAATATTTCAAAATTTTCTTGAAAGTCCCCTTTTTCCACTATGCTATAAACAACAAATATAAGGCATATATATATATATATATATGATTAGTAATTTTTCTTGATGTCGAGTTTTGCTTATTCTTATTTTTATGTATTTTTATTTTCGAATAAATATTACATATGGTATTATTTTTTTGATTTTATCATATATATAACTTTATTTTCTTCTTATAGATTGATGACAATTCCAAACGTATTGCATATATGAGTGTTGCTGTCTCCATTATAGTTGCAAGTATCATTATTATTTTAAAAATATAATAATAAAACTTACATGCCAAGAGAACTACATATAAATGCAGATGCACAAAAAGAGTATTATATCACTAGTATATTATATCGAGAGGATAGATATTGTGTCGAATAACTTCATATGAAACTTTCTGTATTTAATAGTCTTTATGACCTTATTTCTAGCAATGATCATTTACAACCAACCTCAAACATGTCTATTAGAGAAAAAGTGATGATGTTTCTACAAATCATAGGGCATAATACAAGGTTCCATTTTATTGCTAGACCCTTCTATAGGTCAGTTAAAATTGTTTGTCATTATTTTAGAATATTTTAGAATTGTACTAAAATCATTTCTAAAATTATACAAGCATCTTGTTAGATAACTTGAAAATTTCACTTTTTCAAAAATATTAAATAACCTAAGATTTTATCATTCTTTTAAGGTAATAATAACTAAAATTATTTTTGTATATCTCTACTTAAATATTAAATAATTTTTTCTTATTATATCTATTAATTATTAAATTAGGATTGTGTGAGAGCAGTAGATGGAACTCATGTATAAGCAAGTGTTCCTATTGAAGTTTAAGAAAAGTTTCATGGTTGTAAGGATGGAACCACACAACATATCTTGGCAACCATTTCTTTTGATTTAAAATTCACTTATATTATAGTTAGCTGGAAAGGAAGTGCACATGATTCTCATGTCTTAAATGACCTAAAGGACTTAAATTTTTTAAAGGTATTACGCATAGAACTTATAGAATTTAAATATTATACTTGTACATATTCATATATTTGTATGTATACAAACATAGTAATGCATATTATTTTAAGTTTGTAGGAAAATTTTATCTTGATGATGTTGGCTATGGTATTTGAAATGGAATAATATGTCCATATCATGATATTCATTATTTGAAAAAACTTACTGACCATCCACTTGAAAGTGAAAAAGGAACTATTTAATTACGTTGTTTTTTATTGAGAACTACTATTGGGAGGGGATTGATATTCTAAAGAAACGTTTTCGTGCAATAGATTCAAAACTAAAATGGTCTGATGCTACATAAGTGAATATAGTTTTGATGAGTTGTATTTTTCATAACCATATAATTAGAGTTGACTTTCAAGATTTAATAATGGATGAAGTGACCATATAAGAGTATTTTGACTAATCCATGATCCAACCTAAGTCAAAGAAAAGAGTAAAAAGAAAATAGAGAATGTATAATAAAATGAGATATTATAGCATCTGCCATGTGGAATGACTATATTAATAGTAACTAAAAAAGTGTTATACAATATTTTCTATATATTGGATTCTTATCTTTTTGTTATGTTTCAGTGACTGTGCTTTTGAATTCATTAAAAGTTGGTTTTGTTTACTCTCTCTCTCTCTCTCTCTCTCTCTCTCTCTCTCTCTCTCTCTCTCTATATATATA
>CATIWR010686113.1:0-16916 GCA_949677035.1 Omphalea diandra | reverse complement strand
TTATATTTTTATTAGAATTCTATTAAACAAAGTATATAAATTTTAATTTAGTAAACAAAAATATATAAAATTTATATATGTCCATATATTAGAATAATTAAGATATATTTATCTATATAGATTTTTTATAAATTTTATGACTATGAAAATATAACTTTTTTATCTTTTGAGATAAAAAATTACTTTTTCATGTAAATAGGAAAGTAAAATGAAGTTTACGAGAATTCAAGAATTTAACTTTGCTAGAAATGTAATATTACTAAGCAAATCAAATACTAAAATTCAATATTTTTTAATCATTTTGCATCAAAATCCACTAACTCTTTGTAAATTTCATTTATCTTATAAGAAACGAAATTTGATTCCCCAAAAAAGTATTAATTTGTTGGATATCGTTTGAGCAGTTGCATCTTTCAAACAAAACGGTAATTATTCAACCATGAATTTTAATTTTCAGTAACAAAAAGAATAAGAAACATAGGCAAATTATCAATATTCCCTCTCTCACAATGATGTGAAATTCAGCCTCCACATTTTCAGAAAGAACTCATACATTTATTAATAAGAAAAATACTATTTTCAAATATTTTAGATGCATAAAATAATTTCTCATAAAAACAATGATTTTTTTTTTCAAAAAAAATTAACAATGATATCCAACCAACCAGTGAATCATTAGAAGTCTTCAGCTTCATTTCTCCCACCAGTACCATTACTCTACAACAGTTGAATACCTACATCAACTAAGACATTGAATTAGGTGCAGTCCAATGCAATTTTTTTTTTTTTTTAATATCACTATATTGACAATGTGAGGAAAAAGAAAAGGGAATATGGAGATATATATAGTAAGCAAAATTTCTAATCTAAAACTGAATTATGCCACTACTATAAAATAAAGTGGGATTGGCTTGGCATTGACCAGTTCAGCAGCTCTACCTATTTCGTATGCAAAGAAAGAAAGAAAACAAAATTCAGCCTTATCTAACACTACTTTATTGCACATTATTGAACAAATACATTTTTCCTTCCCGTGTTATTATTACCAACTTCTACCCCATCCAATTTTATTTTCTATTATGATGATGAAGTATGTCAACCAAGCATGACTTCTCCCATTGCGCTCTAGGCAAACAAACCCTTGAACTAGAGGTTATTTTCGCCTACAGAGATTTGGTGCAAGGGTTGATGCATGCAGCTTCCACTTTCCCATTTTCACTTCCCGCCAGCTGAATGCAGCAGCAATACACACAGCTGCATCAACCATACGCCACTTTGTGGTCGTCGGCCTGCTCTTGCTGCCTCTGACCTCAAGGACTTTTGGGCATGGCATCTGATTCAAAGGTCTGGTATGCCACTTGACCTTGTTGAATACTCGGTTACCAGCTTTAGGAACATGGATGATTTATCCTCTAACAACCGTGCTGGAGTATCAAACTCTGCAACTCGACCTGCAAACATATATCAGGATGACAATTAATTCATGAGAACTGTGCTGAAAGAACTTGACTCTACTGGAAGTCAACATTTTCAAATAATCGACACACACCATCACTGAGTACTAAAACAAGATCACTGTCAATGACAGTTGGAATCCGATGTGCAATGGTGCAAACAGTGCAATTTTTAAACTCTGTGCGGATAATCTTTTGAATAAGATTATCTGTAGCTGTATCAACCGATGCAGTTGCTTCATCTAGCACTAGTATTCTTGCCTGTTTAAGTAAAGCCCGGCCCAGGGAAACAAGTTGTCGTTGCCCTACACTCCAATTATCTCCATTTTCTAGCACTGCAAATCATACATTCAAATACAAACCAGTCAATTAGCCACCTAATACAAACCAAACTCTCGGGATTATCACGGACAAGAAAATCTTGACACGATATTGTCCATAGTGCTGGCTGCATACCTGGCGTACCAAGCTTTTGCTCTTTCTGGCGGACTACCTCCCCAAGCTGAGACTTATCTAGAGCCTGTGATAAATGGCTAATTGTTAGTGCCTTATCAGAAAAGATTCCATGCAGCAAGAAATTGTTGATTTAGCATAAATTGGCAATGTAGTGTTACAAGATGGGAAAGTAACTAATATTGTAATCATTTAAACATTTACTTCAGGAATGTTTTGAAAATGGATGTGATTGATTTGTAAAAGATAATTTCTCATCTCAATTACAAGAAGGCAATAATACCTTCTTAACAAAATTAAGGATTTCGCCACATGCTTAGCTAATTAATAGATCCATCAAAATTTGATCACGTAGAAATCAGTATCAACTTTTTTTTAAACAACTAAAATCAATTAGTTCTTTTCAAGATTCAAAATCAAGGTCAACTTGAGTATATGAATGAAAAAGGAAAACAAATGAAGGGGAAAGAAGACCTGCCAAATTTCCTGATCCGAATGCTCTCCAAGGGGATCAAGATTGTCCCGAATTGTTCCTTCAAATAAGGTAGGATCCTGAGGTATAATACTCAAACGGCTACGAAGATCATGGAGGCCAATTGTAGAAATATCAATGTTGTCTATAATGATTCTCCCTTCCACAGGTTCAATTAGTCGAAATAGTGCCTGGATCAGTGTAGATTTACCACTTCCAGTTCGACCGACTATTCCAATTTTCATTCCACCAGGAAAGCTGCACGATATCCCATGAAGTACCATAGGAAGATTCTCACCATACCGAACCTTCACAAAAGAAAGAAACAGTCATCATTTAGAACCAATTCCTATAACTAAGAATCAGACACAATCTGCCCACGATTGTTTTTCTCCAAAATATCATTATACTAATACATATAAACATAAATAGAATAAGAACCACTCATCCTGGTCATTTTTCTTCTGAAGCTAGAAAACATGTTTCTAATGAAACAAACATGATAAGGCCAAAAAGAACTGAATCAACTCCAGAATAGAAGGAGATGCAGGATTCCTGATTCCTTCTAAGAAAATAATGACTCACAAACTTCATGAACAAGATTTACTACTCCAAAAGGACATCAAGAAGAATACAAGTGATTATTTTTTGAGTTCGAGATCAGACAAGATTATGGACACATTGGCATTATAGATTGTCCATCACCTAGTACTTGACCAAGACAGCAAATGCATCACCCAAGGCCCCAAGAAATAAAGAGACTGGAAATTGTTACACAGCATCTAACAATAATCTAACAAATCAAATAGTAAGAATTGAAAGAAATTATTAAATGTTATGCTCAAAGAAGAATGGATGCACATGCATCATGGACTAAATCCTGATCTTCATACCTTCAAGTCAATCAGATCAATTGTTCCATTCTCTGGCCACGAGGGTGGGGGACGGAAATCCTCAATAATTGATGGAGCTTCACTGGGAATTTGGCTATATTGATAGATCCTTTCTATGGAAATAATTTTGTTCTCCAGTTTGCAAAAGCTAAGTATCCACCGTGAAAGGCGTGCATTTAAATTAAGGCCATAAGTTACAGCAAGGCCCGCCATGCCTGTACAGAACAAACAAATATGATTAGCAACAGCACAAATTTTATGAATTAAAAAAATAAAAAATCATGTTGATTAGTTATTTATCTTGTATCCAACTCCAATTAATTTCCACCATAAGCTAAGCCATGCCTCAAGACTAAAGTTATAACTCATTAACATCAATTATCATATAAAGGTTCTCAACCAAACATGCACAGACAATATAAGTAATGCAGAAATGCCATACTCACTTGGATCAATACTTCCATGTGGAAAGCTAACAAGTAAAATCATGCAAAAAGCAAATACGAAGGTTGAAAGTAATTCCATGCGTAGGCATAGCCATTCAATAGCTGCAAGACTGCAGAAGAATGGACGAGTAAAACAGTCAAGAAGATAAAGATTCCTCTTCATGAACCTTTTTTCTTGCCCAAAGCCTCTTATTGTGGCTGCTCCAGCAATGGACTCGCCAAAAAGATTGATGATAGGAGATTTCTGGATACTGACAATTCGGACCAGCTCCCTTGATGAAGCCATGTAGTATTTCTGCATATAGGCACTCTGACAATTAGTTGAAGTATTTTCTACTATCATTTAGCTTAAATACTAAACAGATTTTGAGTCCTTAAATTAGAAGTTGAAGACTCAAATCAGAACTATTCTCTGACAAACAAGTGCAAATAAAATTAGTAATTA
Source organism: Omphalea diandra (assembly GCA_949677035.1). Taxonomy (NCBI): domain Eukaryota; kingdom Viridiplantae; phylum Streptophyta; class Magnoliopsida; order Malpighiales; family Euphorbiaceae; genus Omphalea; species Omphalea diandra. The sequence goes on along the minus strand of CATIWR010686113.1, from coordinate 12,753 downwards.
GTGATTGAAACAGTTCAAGCTATATACGGACACAAATAATGTGGTTCAAATAGTGGAAACATCCGTTCCAAGATTTTTCGATCTGAGCATCATATAAATAGTTTATACTAGAACGGAGGCCCAAAAAAAAAGCATCAGACGTGTATAGTTACAATTGCAAATGATAAAATATCACACTTCGAGGGGTAAAGACCACTTAAAATATCACACTTCGAACCCTAGAGGACATTGAGCTATCAGTCACTTAGAAACCAAGAAGAAAGTGAATAAAGGTGCAAGCAACTCCTAAAATCCACTTAACGTTTTTATGGCCTTCCCACAAAGAGGCTTGTGCAAATACGTAGCATAAAAGTAATATTGAACGCTGCAGCCTATGATAAATTTTAATCACTAACAATCATAATGACAAGCAAGAAGCAAGCTTAGTAATGTTAAGAAGCAACTTTCATCAACACCTATCAATATGCTTAACAATTTTCAATGAAAATCAAATCAATCACCTGCATCCACAGGCAAGCAACAGCCATTGGAACAACAAGAAGCAAGACTTGCCATGTAACTTTGGTCATTACACCAACAATCCCAAGAAGCTGTATTGTTGTTGAAGCAAACCCACCAAGTCTAAAGGGAATATCAAGATCCACAACACTTTGATCTATAGACACCTGTAATGTCATGCATAATCAACATTATATAGAGACAACAAAGAAACAGTGGTGGTGTGTCTGTGCAGATATTTCCAATGGAAAAGGATAGACTTACACGATTCAAGATCCGCCCAGCTGGAGTAGAGTCAAAGAAAGACATTGGAGCTCGAAATACACTTCTAAGCATCTTCAGAAATAATTTCTGTGCAGCTGCTAGGCCAAAAGTAGCAACTAGAACAGCCCTCACAAATATAAACCAGGAACTTCCAAAAGCAAGGGCCATATAAACACCAAGAAGGATCATAGGACTCACTCTAGATTGGCCTCCTTCAGTTTGGGGATTTGCCCAAGCCATCCACCAATTACTAGCTATTTGGAGAAACTGAAACAATGCTTGTGCAAGGATTATTAAAGGAATTAATAAGCCTTTATATGCTGCGGCCATATATGACAAATAAACTTTCATGCTGACTCTCCCTCTCACCCTTTCCTCTTCCTGAACAAGTTGTTTTTTCCTTGAGCGTTTAGCTTTCTTTTTCTCTTTAATTGCTTTCTGATCAGCAGCAGATACACACTCTTGTACCTCCCTTGCCAAACTGTCAACATTGCTTCCACTCGCATCACATTTTTTGTTAAATACAACAGACCCATCCAGAGACAAACTTTCATCTGAATCATCAGATGAGTGGCTAGGGATATCCATAGCTACAATTGCTTCATGGTGTGCTGAGACCAAAGTTTTAAAATCAGTTCCTGCCTGCAAAAGATCATCATACTTTCCTGCCTGTATAATGCGCCCTTCCTTGAGAACCTGAAGTGATGGAAACTAAGATTTAGTAAATTTATTTGGTACAATGTGGGTCAATACACAGTCAAAAAAGCTAATTTTTATATTCTAATGAGAGCAACTTGTTAAAGAATACAAAAAAAAGCAATTTCATACGAGTATTAAGTCAGCAGCTGGCAAAAATTCAACTTGATGCGTCACAAAAATCACAGTCTTATTTGCAAGGGCTGTCAAAATGTATTCCTGCAGTTCCATATCAGAAGATCAGACAAATTACATGTATTCTGAGCAGCACTATGGGCGATACATGAATCAAGCCTAACCTTGAACAACTCTGAACCAGTGTGTGCATCTACAGCACTGAAGGGATCATCAAGCAAATAGACATCTGCATCTTGATACAGTGCCCTTGCGAGCTGCACCCGTTGCTTCTGGCCACCACTTAAATTTATACCTCTATCACCAATGATGGTCTGATCTCCATGTGAGAAAAGCTCCAAATCTTTTTTCAATGAACAAGCATGGATAACATTTTTGTACTTTGCTTTATCCATTGGGCTACCAAAGAGAATATTTTCTTCAATATTTCCAGATTGTATCCATGCTGACTGGGAGACGTAAGCAGCACAACCACAAACTCTTACCTGGAGCAAAACGAGAGAACAGATTTAGGAATTTTCAATTGTCAATAACTAGGAGAAAGAAGCAATAATAGTCGACAGAAAAATAACATTATCATATCATATGTTTTTCTTAAAGAAGTCCATAAACTAACGTACTTCACCAGAGATTTTGGGGATCTCCCCAAGAATGCAAGAGAGAAAACTTGATTTTCCAGAGCCAACCATGCCACAAACAGCTACACGCATCCCTCGTTGCACCTTCATCTGTATACCAGACAGCGTGGGCCATGAACAAGAAGGGTCCCAGCTGAATTCACCATCTTTAATTTCTACGGCCAGGTTTGTCATGCCTCGTGGGAGAGCAATAGTTGCATCTTCCTGCAAGTCTTCCTCCTGCAGGAATCCAGAAATTCGATCAAGAGAAACTTTTGTCTGGGCCATCATCGACACCAAGTCAGGGAAATTCCTGAGTGGTTCTTGTAGAATTCTGAAAGTGGCCAGAGCAGAAAGAACACCTCCTGCAGTTAGCTGAGCACCCAACAATATTGAGGTACCAAATGTGACAGCTGCAACAAATATAGGAGAGCTCCAGAAAATGAATGTAATAAAAGCTTGTGAGTAGAGGGCTTTCCGGAGCCATCTGAACTCCACATCTCGCATCTCCTCCAGCATCACTCTGTACCTGTCCTCCCAAGCCTGCAACTTCAGAATCCTCATATTCCTCAGACACTCAGAAGTTTTCCTCATTCTGTCATCTTTGGCAGCCATTAGTTTGTCTTGATATTCTTCTTGTATCTTAGCCAGAGGAACAGTAACAATTATGGAGACAATGGTCGCAATTAAAGTTGCAATTGAAGCAATTCCAACATTCTTGTACAAAATTGCAAGGGCAAGAATTATTTGCAGGGGAAGCATCCATATGTCATGGAGATACCAAGAGCAGTCCCCTACTCTCTGGACATCAACTGCCATGTAATTAACAATTTCTCCGCTAGTGTGACTTTGCCTCGCTAAGCTTGAGAGTCTGAGTCCTTTTCGGTACACCATTGCTGTGAGACCTGATCTCACATGCATACCTAAAATGTCAACACCAAGATACCATTGCCGGGTTGTCAATGTCTCCACAAGCTTAGCTGAGAAGAATATCCCCGCAAGAAAATATCCCTCGTGAGGGAAAGACTCCTTCCCCCCTAAATATTCAACAAAGTAGCTAATCATGTATGGACCCACATACGAAACAAGAGTATTTAACAAGGCAAATATGGCATTGCAAGCCGCTTCCTTCCAGAATGACTTGAGAATAGCCCAAGCTAAAGAAGGCTGCTTTGAAGGATTTTCTGCCTTCAATTTCTCCCAATTAGAATTCAATGTCTTATAATTAGTCTTGGCTCGATCTTTAGGATCAAGAAGGGGTATGTCCTTAAGCTCAAGTGGTCTCTTTGCACCAACAGAAAGAAGTGGGTTTAACCATGAAAGTGTAGCCAAGCTAAACAGTCCAGCATCACTATAAGGAGTGACCTTAAGACACGATATTTCTTCAAGAAGCAATGGCTGTTGAAGGTCAGAATTCCTACAAACTTCTATTCCAGTAATACCTCGAATCGCTTCAAAGCAAAGGAAAGCAAGAGCTGGAGTAGCAGCTAAATTCGCCACAACATGAGAACTCAAATGCTTCACACCTCCAATCAGAAAACTCCTCCCATCCACATACAAAGTACACAAGCAAATAAAAAATGAGAAAAACCACCATACCCTCAACAACAGTGGGAATCTCTCAGTCGCCTTAAATTTACAATGAAGAGCTGAAAAACTCAACACAAACCAAGCTAAACATTGTGCAGCAGGTAAAGAAATTATAGACCAATCAACGACTCTCCCATTAACAGCCTCTTTAATCAAAGCAACCCCATCAAATCCCAACACCAAAAACTGCAAAAACAAAACATAGAAACAACAAACTAGCACCAACTTAAACCCAGTATCAATTACAACAGTTCGAACCTCTCCATCAGCAGTAGTAGTTCGTCTAATTGGGCTAGAACTGGCAACTCCAGTATCATCCTTCAGCAATCTAATCCTACCAACACACACAAATATTTGCCTAGCAGATATTATGAAGAGAAACACCACAAAAAGTGTCAAATTGATGCAAATTGAGGCTAGCTCCAATACAGGCGAGCCCTGAATTGCCTTCAAAAGTGCATGCGTCGACAGGCTGATGGTATTATTAAGTAGGAAGGAGATACCCATTATTGAAAACGATGTGTTGAAGATTGAAATGAGGCAATAGGTGGTGGAGTAACACTAGTTAATAACAATGCTAATAAAAAGCCGTAAAAGCAAGAAAAGGAGAGATCGAATCGTGTGGAGAAGGGCATTTCACCATCTGGCTAATCAACGGCAGAGCGTATAGCAGCTGTAATGGAGATAGAATCTGCAGACACACGGAACATGTAAACAAAACAAAACAGATTTTATCATTATCAACATGGTACATGAACAGACAAAGAAAGCCAACAATATGGACAGAGAAAAACCAAGAAAGAAATGTTTTTGCGTTTTGCGGTTTTTGAGTTTTCTATGTTCCTTTTTCCTTTTCTCTCCTGTTGTGTCTCTCTCCCTAAATTATCAGTTAATCCGGAAGAGACAAAGACGAACAGATGGACGCAAAAATCTCAAAATCTGGAACAACCCAGTTGAGATAAACACCACGAAACAACAATACTCACCTTGAAAATCGTTTCTTGATCAGCCAGTGGCGATTGCTGAGGCAACCGCTATTACTAGATTGATAGCTCCTACTCTGCAACCAAAAAAAAAAAAAGGGAAACCACCGCGGCAGAAGAGAGAGCCTTCAAACCCACTATAACTATCAATGACGCTACAATACGGAGATGACAGTAATAAAGAGAGGAGAAAGAAAAGAAAAAAAAAGATCTCTTTCTATCAATAAGTAATAGGAAAAAGGTTTTGGCTTTAGCTTTGGTTTGTTTTGTTTTGTTGTAGCTGTGGGTGTTACGATGAAATGGAAGCCAAGTAGCTACCAAGCTATTCAAGATGGAAACTTTGCTACTACCAAATTCTTCTATGTTTTTTTTTTTTTATGGTTAATCACTTATTTAGTTTTTGCTACAATATATACACAGTTACACACATCAGAGCTAGAAAAATGCATTGTTGTTTTTGGAGATAGATAGAGAATATTATTTGGTAATCACAAGAATATTATTATTCACATGGGTTGCGAGAATGTGTGTGGTTAAACCATCACCGAGTGTGATGAGATGGGCTATGGGTTTCGCTTCACTACCCTTCATGCTTCCTAGATTTTTCTTTTCTTTTTTTTTTTTTTGAAAGAAATGCTTCTTAGATGATAAATCTTTCAATATTGGTTGAGTTGACACATGGAGATGCTTCTTGTTTTAATCAAATCTAACAATAACATACTACATAGCATCTCACTAACTGAATAAATTTTTTTGCAGATGACACTAACTAAATTTCTTAAATTTATCTTAAAAATTAAAGTATTCAACTTATATATATTTAAAAGCATAGAATAATGGTAAATTTTTTAGTTTTTTATGAGAAAATCTGTAAATTAAATTTATGAGTCAGTTGATAATTGAAAAGTGTTACCAATGTATTAGAATTGCAAACGAACATAACTATAATGAAGTTCAAGTAATTTATATTAGAGTTATTTACTAAATAAATTTTAATTTTAATTTTAATTTGTTTATTAAATAAATTTTGTTAAGTCGAACAATATTATGTTTATATATAGTTTATAAATTTAACTAAATTATAATTAAAATTTTCATAAAATTATAATATATGTTTTTATATACTTAATATATTAAATAATATTTATTTTTATTTTTTCACATCATAAAACATATTTATATAAAATAGAAAATGATCACTTACTATATGTCTAATCAATCATTTTTACAAATAAAAATAACATAATCTCATATCAATAAGATTAACTTAATGTTAAGTGCATATATCTCGATTTGAATTTAGTATTGAGTTTAAATCTTCCCTCCAATTGTAACTATAAAAAAAAAAAACAACATAGATGAAGTAAGCAAGTGGGACACTATGGTATCATTGCTTGGTGGAATGGTGGTGGATTCCAATTGAGAGTATGAGTGTGATGCCATAATGGTAAGCTTTTTAGGTCATTATTCTCCAAAGATTGCATACATGGGACACGCATGTTAGAGGCTAGTCAGCAATGCAAGGTAAATATATTAATGGGGTTTTCTTTCAGAAGAGGGCAAAATATGTTTTGGTTCGGTTATGGCTTGTGAGACTCCATCCATATTAGATTTGCCCATCTGTTTGTGCACCAATCTTGTCAAGGGCCCCAACAATAAAAACATAAATACAAGCGATGGGCACCATATTCAAATTTTGCATCTTGTTTCATATACTTACAGAGTACCATTAGCTACCCCACTATTTATCAGTCACGCCTATCGAAAAGATCAAATTATCGACCGAACTCTCTTTGGGTTATTGGAGACGAAACTTTAGGCGTTTGTACATTTGTTTTTCACTAGCACTATGGCTGGTTAGAGGAAGAAAGACAAACTGATGTGAAACATTATTAATTAGATTTATTAAATTTTATTTACTATTTTTAGATTAAATTTAATTTTAAAAAAATATATTATTTAGAGATTTTTATGTAACGTCTTATTTAGAATTTTCTATATAAAAAAGATAATATCTAATTAATATATTTATTATTTAAAAAAATTAACAAATAAATTTAGAAAGTATTATTTTCTTATTTATTGTGATTTTAATTTTTTTAATTAATTTTAAGATCTTAGTTTATAAATATGGCTATTAGTAAAAGATCTTGAGTTTATGATGAATAAATATTTTTAAAGGGAACATATTTATTATTCTTTCAAAATTTTTACATTATTTCATGAATCAATGAACTTTTAATATTTATTTATTTGACATTCATGCATAAATCAACAAATATATAAAAAGTTGTCTTATAGATTTTCACGTGTTTTTTTCTCATAAAACTTTTGCTATATCAGTTTGATATCAGAGTTGTGTCCGTTTCTATGTTTCCCTACTATCCAAACACAACAACAACAACGACCTAGTTTTAGATGAATGTTTTATGAATGTGATCGCATGATACAGTTGGACCAATATTACTCTATTTTTAATTTAGAGTATGAAAAACATACTCCATATGTTAATTAGAATTTGTTTGTGGTATATGATAGTTATTTTAATGACATTATAAAAGAAAATATTTTTCAATGACAACTATTCTCATATTTATTTTTTGAAGTATCTAATATTTGGTTTATAAGAAAATTATTTATTAATGATTTTATTAAAAGTCATAAGACAAAATGGATGACTATTCCAGAAAAAAAAATTAGAAAATTCAAAGGACCTTAATAATTTTTTTCCAAATGAGAAGAAACATTATATCAAGCCAAATTTTAGGATAAGTTCCTTTTCAATATGAGAAGAATGATGTAAAACATTATTAATTACATTTATTAAGATTTTATTTAATATTTTCTTTTTTAGGTTAGGTTTAATTTTTAAAGAAATATCTTATTTGATTAAGATTTTATTTAATATTTTCTTTTTTAGGTTAGGTTTAATTTTTAGAGAAATATTTTATTTAGGAGATTTTTATGTAACTTCCAATTTAGATTTTTTTTTATATAACAAGAGATAATATTTAGTTAATATGTTTATTATTTAGGAAGATTTAGAATCAATTTAGGATCTATTATTTAGAAAATTTAAGATCTATTATATTTTAGAAAATTTTACTATTTTATTATTTATTGTAATTTATGTTTCTTAATTAATTTAAGAGTTTAGCCTGTAAATAAGACCATTAGCATCATGTGTAAGAGATCTTGAATTTATGATAAATAAAATTTTTTACAGAGTGCATCTCTATCTATTCTTTTAAAATTTTGATATTTTTTTAAGAATCAATAAGTTTGTTATGTTTATTTATTTGACATTCATGTGCAAATCAATGGACATATATAAGGTTATCTTCTAGCTTTCCATAAACCTTTTGTTTCATCACAAACACACTGCTCTAGCACAATAATCAATATTTTTAAAAGCGAATACAAATTAAATTGATTAGTTGGTTGATTTTTTATTTGAATAGTTTAATCGATTTCGTCAATTTAATTTAATAAAAAAGATTTAAAAACTTAAAAATAATATATAATATAGTAAAATAATGAAAAATATTTTTAACACTTAAACTTTGTGTAATTTTAAATTTTTCATAAAACAATAGAAATTTAGATTAAATAGTTTTGACCTAATTTCTAGTATTGATCAATCTTTTTATTTTTGTCTAATTTTTATTAATTCTATAGTTGATTGATTTTTAAACTCTAATTGAATCAAATTTTTAGTCGATTTTTAATTTTATCTATTCAATTTTATTTTCAAAATACTGCATATAACTAATAATATTTAATCTTGAGCCCTTCACTCTCACGCTGAAAATGGAGTTATTTATTAATAAATTTTTGGTGTAGAGATAATAGAGCATCTCGTTGACAATATGATAAAAAAAAATTTATCTATATTAAGTATATGTGATCATTTTATATATTCATTCAATAGCATAATAAATACATAAAATAACTATTTAGGACTATCTATTAAATTTACCAATACATTTTTTAAGTATAAAAACACTTATATTTTTATTTAATATATAATAATATATCCAATATAAGTGAGTCTTTCCAAAAAGTATGTAGTTATACAATATAACATATCTTGGAGTCCATTAACCTTTTGTGTTTATTTACTGGAAATTTATACAATTTTAAGAAATCAAGAGCATAAATGAAAATAATGACAAATTTTTGGATTAGAAAGATCAAGATACAAAACTCTGAAGATTTGTAAGAAAGAATTTTAAGTTTGAATCAATTGAATATAAAAATGGTGAAAAATTTCAAATTGAGATTAAAATACTAAAATTTTATTTATATTAATGTTAAGATTAATATTTCAATATTATTTCCATATTAATTGTGCTAGGTCTTTGCAGCATTAAAATATTGTGAAATGTAAAAAAAAAAAAAAGAAGCTCAAAATTTTAATTCATAGAAAACAAAAAACTATATCTCAAATTATATAGACAAAAGGAATCATCAACTAAAAAGTGAGAAAAAAAAATTTAAGGATGAAGACATTATCATTATTTGAAATCATTGCATTTGTTTATAACAATAATTCAATAAGAAAATTTCCCAAGACATAATTGAAGAATCCCATGCCATTTTTGGAAAATTTGTCATCAATTTTGAGCTTTGACACACCTCATCATTTTATTAGGTCTAAGGCTTGTCAAAGTTGAACTTCACTTTGCCTTAATTTTAAGGCTAATGTTGTGATCACTTTGGTAGTAGATCAATGGTAAACATTTTTTAAGAACATGAAATGGTATTTAATATAAATTTTTTCCTCATCTTATAGTAACTTAATTATTTTCATATGTTCACAATTAATGCTTCGCAAATAATGGATTCAGTTCAAAATTGAATCTAACTTAAAGATTCAATTCAATTAAACTGAATTTAATTTTTTTAATTTTTAACTTTTAAAATTTTTAAGATTAAATTATAATTATTTTGTATTTAAAGTATTTATTTTAAAAATATATTCATATTATATATATTCTAATAAAATAATTTTATTTTGACTATAAAATAAATAAATAAATACCCCTTAAATATTAAATTCCACAATACATTTAAATATTTTTATAATAAATATTATAATTTCGATTTAGTTCGATTTAATCAAAACATTTTTATTTTAAATCAAATCAAGGTAAAATTATTTTAATTTTTAAAAATTAAATCAAATTAAATAAAAATAATAAAACTAAATTCAATTTATCAATTCAATTTTATTCACTTTGATCGCAACATGTGCTAACTAATTATTAATGTATATCACTTCTTTAAAAAAAAGTTAAAAATGCTGCATTGTACTTCACTTACTTTCTAAGTAAAGTAGATTACTTCCAAAAGGTTGCTTCTGCAATATTTAGACATCTTTGCTTATTGGGTGATTAAAACTACATAAAAACAAGACAAAAGGATAACATTTGGCATCTTTTATGGCCAAATTGCTTTTAGAAAAGACAGCCATTAAGGTATTGTTTAAGTAATCCTGACGCACAATAAGCTTTTGCTTGCCTGTCAAAAGTAAAAAGTGCACCTTCAAAATTTTTGACATTAAGAAAAGTTTTATATCATTTTTTATTTTTTGAAAGCCTCTTTCTCATGATGAGTTGCCAAATTAGTTCCATTGAGTTTGAATTATTTTGCATATGTTTCTATGGATTCAGACTATGGGTATGGGTTCTAATTTCTTGATAAATTTGATATCAACATTTGAAATAAAAAAAAATAATTCTTGAACGTGTAAATATTTGGATTTTTAAGTTTGATGATATTAAATTGCGAGTGGTAGAAATCTAACTTTAAACTCAAAAAAGATTATAAGTTTGAGATTTGTGAATACAAATACTTGAAAGAGAGTTTGAAGAATTATAATTGATTGGTTGGTTGTTTTAACCCTGAAAAACTTTGGTATGATCATCTTATAAAATAAAATATATAATCAATAAAGATAAAGTTCATTTTTTCCAAGTTGTTAATAAAATTAGCCATTTTACTTATAAATAAAATGTTCACTTTATTGAATCAACCATTTTTGTTCACATCGTATACAATGAATTTCAAAGTGTTTGTAAGATTGTTCTCCTTTAATCTTTCATATTTGGAACTAAACACATTTTTTTTACTATTTTAACCAACACCCTTGTATGTTGATATCTGTTATATCTTTTAATTGATTGCAAAATTGAATAATATCAAACTAAGAATTTATAAAAAAAAAAAATTAAAGATTTAAGAAACAATAACGTTTAGGGATTGTTTATTATTTCTATTTTTCAAAGTATATCTAAGAAAATAAATTATAAAAACGAATAAAATCCCTTTTTATGATTTTTACAAATGTTAACAATTTTATTTTATTTTTTAAAAATAAAATTTAAAAATATATATTTAATTATAATTTTAAAATTTAATAACAAAAATAGAAAATTAAAATTAAAAGTATTTAGCCTTTTTAACTTTCTTGCTTTGGAAGTTGATTCTAATACTTCACACTTCTCCTCAAAAAGTAATATAAGTCATAAAACGTCAATACAATTTGTGAAACACATAAAATTAACGAATTTAAATTGAATTTTAATGGGTTTGGGTCATAAACGAGTTGATCTGTTTATGATATACTTGAAACGGGTCAAATGATATACTTGAAATGGGTCATGTAACGAGTTGAAATGCAAATCCATTACAATCGATTTAATTTTACATGTTATTTATAATAAACATAATTTATGTGTAATATAAAAATTAAAATGACAATTTGTATAAAAAATATAAATATCTTTTTATGTGTTTATATTGATTGAGAAGAATTTAATGATGTTTATTTGAATTTTTTATGTGTTTGTATTTATTTATAAAAACATTTGAATTTTGGTATCATATTAATCATTATTTAGATTTTTTTATTAATATTTCCTTTGAATCTTGAAAATTACATGATTAAAAATAATATTTCAATTGATTTTAGTTAAAATATAATAATTTTTATATTATATAGGTTAAACAGATAGTTTCGAGTTCTGTGATCACATATAATTCAATTAAATAAACAAGTTAAAAGTGTCGTATTTATGTAGCCTATATAAATTTCATATTGTGTTAAGATTAAAATATTATGATATGATTAATAAATAGATCCTGTTCGTGTAAACTCTAACTGTGTTATCTAAGTGAATAAATACAACATAAACAAGACCTATTAACTCATTTTGACACTGACGATGTACTTGAATATAATAAAAATTGTAATTTAATCTCAACTTAACTAACTTAATGTCATATATAACTATGACAGGGACATCAAACTACTTAAATTATTTGTATTATATAAAAAAAACAAATTTTAAATTTCTTCACTACTCACTTTGTGAATTATTTCCAGAAACTAATTTTTGGAAATTCAAGTTAGTTTGAAGTAGTTAAATCGTCAGTCACAACTTTTATTTAGTGGTGGGGTTTTTTCATGAAATGAGGTGAAACAGCCAAAATTGAACTTGTGCTATTGGGGCCGACTTTCATTCGCGTTTGGTGTCTCTTGTGGAATGGACCCTAATTCCACACGGTTTAGACAAGCAAAGGGTTGTCAAAACGGTTGGTGAATATTATTGGAACATATGCTTGTTTTGCTCATGTTATTTGTCAATTTCGGTATTTTCAAAATGAAATAACATCAATCGATTAAATCAATAAAATTAAAATTAAATAAGTAATTGATTTAAAAAAAATTAAAAATAAAATCAATCAAAATCAATTTAAATAATAATTGAGTAATGTGCATTTACTTGTAAAAATGAATTCTTCACAATAAATAATTGTAACTTTGAAAATATATATATATATATATATATATATATATATATATATATATATATATATATATATATATATATATATATATAAAAATATATAAAAAAAAATAATTTATATTAATATGTCTATTAATATATATAATTTTTTTATAT